>MJHO01000049.1:1350000-1527288 GCA_002076135.1 Xerophyta viscosa
GCCTCCGTTGTGCGCTGCGGTGATATCCCCGCAGTATACAATGTCAGGCAATGTCGAGGTGCTACTTGCTGTGACAGATGGTGTGATCTTTGTTGATGAGGATGGGGCGCAGCTGCTTGGGGCTGAATTTGGGGCTCTGCAGAAGATGGCGGTGTCTCGGGATGGGAAATTGCTTGCTTGCTACACACATGATCAGAGGGTGCTTGTGATCACCTCTGACTTTCCAGGATCATCATGGATTACCAGTGCGATGATGTGGTATGATGTCATCTCATTTTATCATTTACTGTTGAGGGAAACGATTTTGCTGCACGTTGCATTGTGGCTTCAACAACATTAGTGAGAAGAAAAAAGATATATAAAAGATGCTAGTGGATTGTTCTAACTACGCAAACTATGCAACCATAATGTTTCTTGAAGAAATTTGCAGATTTTAATAGAGTGAGTTATAGTGACATATACTTTTGCTGCTTTTAATATAGCGAATATAGTGATTGCGTTTTGCAGTTGTTCCTGGTCATCAATGTTCATATTTGACATTGAATGTTTTGAGATATATTTTTGTTGTTTTTTCTTTCTGCAGCCTTTGCTAGCACCAGAGCAGATGGCTTGGTGTGGTATGGACACTGTGCTACTATATTGGGATGAATTGCTTCTGATGGTTGGCCCTGAGGGAGAACCAATTCGCTACATGTATGATGAACCGATAATACTTATCCCGGAATTGGATGGAGTGAGAATTCTTTCAAATTCCAGTATGGAATTTCTTCATCGAGTTCCTGATTCTACAGTTTCAATCTTTCAAATTGGTAGTACTACTCCACCAGCCTTATTATGTGATGCTCTGGATCATTTTGACAGGCGTAGTGCTAAGGTGAGGGAGCATATTGATGTTGCTTTTAGCGGAGGGAAGTATCATTGCAAGCAACTTCCATACATTCATTTGACTTCCATTTACCAATCGCTATAAAATCGCCCAAGGAATCATTCAGTTTCTTGTAATTCTTTGAAATTTACACTTGTTTCACAATGTAAAAGTAGATTTTTTTTTTGCAAGTGACTATAAATTAAAGAGATAACATACTAGCTACTTCCAGCAAATAAAAATATATTGAAATGGTAATTAACTATTTGATACATGTCTGGAGGTTCACGTCATCTTGCCATTAAATTTTGTAGAACAGATGATTTTAGGTCTATGATATGAATGTACCCTTTTAGCATAGTTTTCAGCGCTCTTAGTACTCTGAACTACTGATATTTGACAGGCTGATGAGAATCTGCGATCAATTCGGAAATACTTATATGAGGCTGTTGAAGCTTGTATAGATGCTGCTGGATATGAATTTGATCTTTCACGCCAACGTACCCTACTGAGAGCTGCTAGTTATGGTCGAGCCTTCTGCAGGTTGGTTCTTTAATGCAACTTCATGTAATTTTTCCTACTTGATTTATTAGGTAGGAAAGTTCTAGGATGTAATCAGGACATACATGGATAAGCTTTAGATTTTCACTTTTTGGTTTAAAAATTTGTATTCCAGACCTTCCACACCCACGCAACTGTGACTATATTACTCTATTGAACCTAAATTTATCATCTATGAGATTTTGTTTGTCCTGTATAGTGTTATGATGCTGACTTGGCATACAAGCTGCCTTCCAAAAGGTGTAAATATTGTTCCGATACATCTGCATTTTTTTGGCTACATTTGAATTTTCATTAGCTAGATACATGGGTGAAAATTAGCTTTCTTCCATTTTGACATTGAACTAATTTTGCATGGCTCTGAAAAGCTCCGAACATGCATGGAGAATTTGATCTAATTTAAAATGATATCATCATATTATGTTGTGGTGAAACTGTGCTGTCCATCTTATTTTCTCAAAAAAGAAAAAGAACTTGTTAGAAGGCATGAAAATGAACTAATAGAAACATATTATTACTTTGTCTTAGCTAAGATGTTTATTATGGAACTTATTCAACTGAATCAAAGGAATCATACTCCGAATTTTGTATAGGACGACACAAAGTTGCTTAGCCAGTGGTAAGGGCAGATTGTTTGGCCCTAGAGGTTGCGGTTCAAATCCCATCAACTCTAAGTTCGTGGAAAAAAAGAATTGTGTAGAGGCAGACATTTTACTTCGTTCTAACAGCTTGTTTAAAGAATGAGCATTCCATGAAATGAAGGGACTCTTCTTTTTGTCTTTTTTTCCTAATGTGAATGGAAGACTGGTCAAACTAAAACATGTAAATCGGTTATTATGTCCACACGTACAGGGCATTGGAGAAAACTCTGTGAATGTAGTGCAGGTAAATCCTAAAAGCAGTGTTAAATGGAGAGCTATCTGTTACAAGTTTGTAGGCATTAAGATAACAAAACACCAAAAAACCATGTCAGATGAAGTCGTTTGACCTTAAACTTGTTTGTCTTGGTAGCATATAACAAGGATTGATTTCTGAATGTAAGAAAAATGGCAAGATAATGGTGTCTCAATGAGGATTGGACTGTGAAGCTCCCCGATGTTTGTACTTGTGACGCTAATATCAAACTACATGGGGTTGTTGTGATATTTCTTTGTTGAACTTGTCGTTGCTTTCTTATTAGTTTCTAAGGACTTGTGGGCTTCTATGGGCATGGGCGGATCCAATGTATAGCAAGTGGGGTCAAATGACCCCACTTGATTTTAGGTGTGTGTGTGTATATATATATATGTGTGTGTGTGTGTATTTTGTGTATTATATAGTGATTTTTTTATTATTCAAAAACTAAAAATATAAAATTGTTTAGAATTTGAATATGAAATTATCTAGAACATTTCAAATACTTATGAATATCTCAAAACATTCACGAATATTTCAGAACATCCCAAATTTCATTAAACACTCACAAACATCTCAAAATACTCCAAAACATTTATAAATACCATAGAACATTTATGAACACTCAAGAACTTTCCGTTATACATACAATTACTTATAAACACCCTAAAACACCTACGAACATCCTAAAATTTGATTTTATTGTAGAATGAAATTTGATTTTTTTTTTTTTTTTCATAATTTTTTACTTATTTTTTGTATTTATTACGATTAAATGTAGAGTTTAAATTTATATTTTGGAGTGTTTTTAGACATTCGTAGATATTTTGAACTATTTTATATTGTAATTCAGAATTAAAATACTTATAAATTTTCTGAAATTGATATGATATTTAAATAGTTAGCACTCTTATTATTATATTATCACAAAATATTGTTAGTTTTTTTCCGATCCCACTTAATAAAATTTCTGGATCCGCCACTGTCTATGGGTGGATTGTGTTTTTGCATAATGCTGAAAAGATCCATTAGTTCTCACACTCCCATGCTATTTGGGACCGTTGATGTTACAATGTTAAAAACTCCCCTCTCAACAGTTCCCTTCACGTTACAACGTAACATTTTAAAAAAATTCCTATAGTATCTTTTCTTTTTTTTTTTTTTTTTGTATAAACTGAAAGATACTTTCATGTTACTATATGAATGGAATGTCTTCTTTTTTTTTTTTGATAGAGCACCTGATAATGGTATTCAGTTTGCTTTGACAGTCAGTTTCCACGTGAACGTTTCCAAGAAATGTGCAAGACACTGCGTGTGTTAAATGCTGTCCGCAACCCTGAGATTGGTATTCCTCTAAGCATTCAACAGTATAAGGTTTGATATGCTTGCATCTACTTAGTTTCTTTAGTATCTTCATTTTATTCATCTACTTAGTTTCTTTAGTATGTTCATTTTATTCTTTTTGATAACTAATGTTTGTCACTGTTGCAGTTGCTGACAGCACCAGTTCTGATTGCACGTTTGATTAATTCAAACCACCACCTTGTTGCCCTTCGGATCTCTGAATATCTTAGCCTGAATCCAGTATGTTCCTTCATAGCAAACTGCTTATTGACCATATTTTCCAAATTTCAGTTTATCTACGATAGACATTTGCGAGCAGGCAGTTTTGGTACCAAAGCTGAAGTTTATAATTGTAATTAAAACATTATTTGCTATAACATGAGTTGTTCTGATCTTTAATAAGTTGTGCCGATTAGACAAACCATGTGTTTCAACTTTGATAGGAAATCCAAGTCTGTGCAAATATCCGTAATTTATTACCGAATCTCTGTTTTGGATAAGAATATTTTAACTTCATGGTTTATTACTGTGAATGATTAAATATATTTGAGTTCCAGAAAAGCTCGGAGTTATCACAGTGAATTATCAAAATGCGAGTTGATCCGGATCCAAATACACAGTATGCCTTTTCATTCATTGACCTTTTCCATTCCTCCTTTTACAGGAAGTAGTTATAATGCACTGGGCATGCTCAAAGATAACAGCTTCTTCTGGACTTAGTGATACTTATCTTCTTGAAATACTGCTGGACAAGGTTTGTAATCGTTATTGTTTAATAGGAATTACTGCTGTATCATCTCCGTGATGCTCATCTGCACCGTGAATTAACTGGTTGCTCTTCACAGCTGAAATTATGCAAAGGCATATCTTATGCAGCAATAGCTGCCCATGCGGATAGCAATGGACGACGGAAATTAGCTGCAATGGTCGTTGATCATGAACCATGCTCTTCCAAGCAGGCATGTATTATTGCTTCCTTGTAGAAAAATCTTTTATGTGCATCTACTCTGAAAAATTGAAGTTATCTTAATGTTTATTATGATTAATGATATTTTCTTTAAGATATAGGGAAAGCACCTCATGCACAATATGGCATGTAAACCTGTGTGATTAGACAAAGGAGCACTTTGTTGCTGGAAATGGTTAAAAGATTGTTAAATGACTAAACATCTTAAGAAGATGCCATAATTGATATACAGCATCTAGTTGATTATTTCCAAGGTTGACATATACTAGTCATTAAGACTGCCCTATAACCACATCTTTTACGTGTGTGCTCAAGCCTCCTTTTAGTTGAAAAAGTAGTTCTACAGTTGGTGCTGAGTATAGACGTTACTTGACGCTAATATGATATACCTTGCTTATAATGACTTCTTATTACCATAAAAGGATTTATCAACTCATCACTCGGAAAAAGAAACTGAATCAGTAAGTACCTGCATAATGTATCATGGTTTCTTTCTTTCTGTCATTTTTTTTTTGAGTGAAATGTAACTAATTTCATTTTCCTTAGCACTACTCAAGGTGGCTGCTTCTTCACAACTACAGTAGATTGTTATAGTAGCACATAGTTTGGTAAGGTTTGTGTTTGTGGTGCTGATTGGTTTTTGGTTGGGGCCCTATCCATGATGCTTAATTTTTATAGTAGACTTCAGACATCAGCTGTTTGGTTTTGGTTGCTATTACTGTGTGGTAGTCCTCCATTTTACTCGGGCGGGCAGGTTAGAGTGTCATGGTTAACATTCGCTTCTAATTAGAAACTTTATAGGATTTTCAGGTTTCCGTGATGATTTTGAACCAAAACTTGAAGCTTTTTACTTTCTAGAGTATTCACGCCGAGGTTTCCGCCCCGAGCCGAGCTGAGTTTTAGTAAATACGGACAACACGTAGCGTAGTAATTAATTTCATTTGGTATTGTACTGAAATTAAAATTAAGTAGGACGAAAATGTAAATTGCAAAAGTTATAATGTCCAACCACATTTACGATAACATCTAGCATGGATGTTATTAAAAAAGAATGGTTAAGACCAGGCCAGTAGTTCTTGTCCATGCTCACTTGAAGAAATCGGACGATGAATTATGAAAATTTTGCAAATAAAGAGTGCATATGCAAAAGAAGTGCTGGTAGTTATAGCAAGTTGTCGAAGTTAACTAATTAGCATCTGGATTGTCCTTCCATTTTACACAATGATGTTGAAATAACTAATTAACATCTTGGTTTGTCCTTACTTTAATACAATGATGTTGAGCTACTTGTATTACATGTTGGTAGCATAATGGTTTCAGCTTAAGGGTCGGTCTAATTATCAGCAAATATGCTTACATTCTTTGACAACTAGCATGGTATGATTTTAAGCTATTAAAAAAATGGAAAAGAAATAAAAACTGAGATATGGTTTCTTCACAAATGCTGCTTCTGGGCAGGTTCCTTTATTATTGAGCATAGGAGAAGAAGACACTGCACTTGTGAAGTCTACAGAGAGCGGCGACACTGACCTTGTGTATCTTGTTATTTTCCATATATGGCAGAAGGTATCAAAGAAGTTTTATTGTCAAACATGATTCCCATTTTGGGAGGTTAGAGTTTAATATCACAATGTTATTCCCTTGCTGCTGTATTGCAGAGGCCTCCTTTGGATTTTTTCGGAACCATAAACGCTAGGCCTTTGGCTCGTGATTTGTTTATAACATATGCGAGGTAGCTAAGTTTTTGCTTGAATGAACTTGTCCTCACTAAGATTGTTGATACTTGATGCAACTTTTAATTATGTGTTTTCCATGCTTTAGGTGCTATAAACACGAGTTTCTAAAGGACTTCTTTCTTTCTACAGGCCGGCTTCATGTAAGTTTAAGTTTTGAACGGGATGATTGCATCTTATCTTACAATTAGCTCATATAATACTCATCAACATACTTCCAATGAATAATCACTGTCACGTTTGTGTAATTTGCTTAGTTGTTTGCTGCAATCACTTGTTTATGTTTAAGTTAATTCTTGAATTAAAAGTTTTACCTATACATCAACATATGGATCATCTAGCATCATTTGTAGTAAAAAAATTGATCATATTATTATAATGATATATACAAGAAAGTCATAAATATTTATTAGATGGATCTATTAGGCTGACCCTTTTCAGTTACAAATTCAGAGAGGATTTTGGTATGATCTCTTTTGTGTTGGTTCATAAGACTTAAGAGAATTACTTTGTGTGGCTTCTTTTGATAGCTTCTTTGCTTAGTTCACTTTATGATGCCTTTTTCTCCGAAACCACTATATGCCGCCCTTCCTTTCTACTCACTTTCTTAAAAAGTGTTTAGAGAAAGTAATTAACATTAAATTGTAATCAACATACTTGTGTATTGTTAAATTAGTGGTGCTATCTAAAATAAGACTGAAGAAGTAAATATTGTGTACTTCAAATTCTTTTTTGTAATATTAATGGTAGAAACTCTGATGAGCAGCATATTCTTAGTTCTTACAGACCTTGCCAAGAAAACCTTCGGTATTAAGTGGAATTGTTAGACTTGTCCAACATCTCTTGCATTTTTAACCTGCTTAAGACTAACTAACAGACTATTTTACCTTTTTGTGGTGATAAAGATGGTTACATCATCCAGAAGTATTATAACTTTTCTTGAAATAAGTGGCTGCAAATGTCTTATTTTGTAAGTTCACATTCTTGATTCTGTCTCGATATTTACAGGAAGTTGGTTTCCTTTTGTTGAAAGAATCTTGGGAGATGGAAAAAAATCCTATGGCGAGCAGAGGATCTGCTCTCTATGGTCCACGTATAAAACTTATTGAGAAGGCACAGAATCTCTTCGCTGAGACCAAGGAGCACACGTTTGAATCAAAAGCTGCCGAAGAACATACAAAGTTGTTAAGGTATATATGATTCTTTTCAGATAGTAACAACCAATTAGCTGTTGTTTCTGAAGTTTTTGATTCTTTCTTTAATGGTTGCTGGAGATGTTGTATATTTTGCTAGAGCTTTAGAAACAAGTTAATACTTGCCTTTGGATGTACCTGTTCTACATCCTTTACGTTTCCACGTTAAAGTTCATAAAGTCCTAGGCAATTCTGATAGCATATCATTTGAAGCCTCAAATGTCTTCCAGTTCTGAAAATACGACATTAATGAATTTAGTACCAAAATGATGCTTTCTGCACCCCCTATAAGATAAATAATTTTGCGAAAGACATAGTCCTTGTTTTTTTTTGCCCTCCGACCGTGGGTCATTCGGCTGGGGCGCTCGCCTCAGGAAGCGAGCGCCCGGGTTCGAATCCCACGGGCGCCTGTAATGGGGATGTGCCCGTGGTCGCGTGTTTGCAGCGTCTGCGGGGAAGCTGGTGGCTGGGTAACTCCCAGTACTCCATGTCTGGTCCGGGGGCGGACGCCAGGCCGGGGTTTTTCTCTCCTGCGGGCACCTGGGTCCACAAAGTGGTCCTATAGGTGTTCGTAGAAAACCGTGGTCCGCGAGTTAGCGGAGACCCGGGGGGAGGTTTCGCCTCGTTATCTCAAAAAAAAAAAAAAAAAAAAAAAAAAAGACATAGTCCTTGTTTATTGGCTAATTGGTTGTAATTGAAAATTACCTCTTTAATCTTGTAGATTGCAACATGAATTAGAAGTCACGACAAAGCAACCTATATTTGTTGATTCCAGCATCAGTGATACAATACGAACTTGTATTGTACTGGGAAATCATCGGGCAGCAATGAAAGTGAGAACAGAATTCAAGGTACAGACAGCTTGTTTCAGCTCTGTCTTGAGTCTCTTGACTCGAACTTTTATATACCTAGGTGTTAACATTATTCTTCCTATAGGTGTCAGAGAAGAGGTGGTACTGGCTAAAAGCTTTTGCACTGGCCACTGTGAGAAACTGGGATGCTCTGGAGAAATTCTCCAAGGAAAAGAGACCTCCTGGTGGTAAGTTGACTTGATAAATTTATGCTGTATATATTTTGCCAAGTACATGTAACAATATCTCGCCAGAGTAACTAACCTAAATAAAGTTGCCGATTAATAGTTATGTTATTGTATATAATAAGCACTTTCATCTGTGGTTTATTGAATAACTTTATATACCGCATAATGATATGACTGTGATACATTCTTTTTCTTTTTGCGATGATGCTAAAGATTTTATTTAATTTTCTTTGATCCCTTGGATTACATTCATTAGAATCACTGCATGTAGCGCTTGAGAAACTTCAATTATTATGACATTGCAGGTTACAAGCCTTTCGTCGAAGCATGCATCGAAGCTGATGAAAAAGCTGAAGCCCTCAAATACATCCCCAAGCTTACAGATCCCAGGGAAAAATCAGAGGTATTACATCAGCAATTGTTTTTAAGAAAACTACAAGACAGCCCCCCTCAAGTTTATGACTTTACTGGACAGCCCCTCCAAGTTTCACTCCATCAAATCAGCCCCCATGAAAAGTTGTCTCACAAAAAAAACCCTCCATCTCTATATGTTTTGACATTTTAATTCTATTTTAAGTGCTATTTTCAACACCCCAAAAAAATATTTAGAAGCATTTTTTGGGGTGTTGAAATTATCATCTAAAAATGACGTTTAAGTGTTGGAGTGGGACATTATGGGGGCATTTTCGTCCGTGAAAAAAGTGAAACAGTAAAATGGTGTCTGTTCAGTAAGAATCTAGGATCGGGGGCTGCAGAGTAAGAAATATTTTGGTTGGGGGGCTGAACAGTAATTATCCCATCGTTTTTCACATACCTGTATTTTTGCATTTATTTAAGAGTAGCTTTGTCACAAATAAATTTAAATTTGTGAATTATTGCTGTTCTGCTTGTAAATTGACAGCCTAACATGGTTTAATGAATCTATGTTATAACAAGGCATATTCCCGCCTTGGCATGGCTAAAGAAGCTGCTGACGCTGCATCACAAGCGAAAGACAGTGAACTCTTTGGCCGCCTGAAGTTTACGTTAGCACAAAATGCTGCTGCTGCGTCCATTTTCGATACGTTGCGGGACCGCTTGTCTTTTCAAGGTGTTTACTAAGCGCCTCCACCACGCCGCTTGTATTTCTTCCATCTTGTTCAAAGAGAAAGCTTTGGGTACGTCTATAGGATGTATATGTGTCAAGTATGCTATTTCTGATTTGTTTATTTACTTTTGATAATATCCTGTAAAATATATTTAATGAATCTCCTTTTATGTGTTATCTAAGTTTGTTCATTAGGTTACAGATGGCTATAATAGTGGTATTTGGGAAACAATATCAAATGAATGAGTGGCATGCAGGGATGCGTTGCATTAACTTGAGTGCGATAATATGTGAATGGACTAGCTATGCTTCCTGGCTTGTAGGATGCAAAATTTCTTAAATGTCGCAGTTGAATTCGCTTTGTCTATAATTTATATCTAAATATATATAATTTTGTATCAAAGTAATTTTGTAGCACATGGCCTTTTCTATCACCTATATATGTATGTCACATATCACTATTTTTATATTAATCATACAACACGTCATTCAATTAACTGTTGAATTAAGTACAACAGTTATTAATATTTTGTTTTATCAATGTAATTAGTAGAATTCATAGAGTAATTAGTAGCAATTTGAAGATATTTTATATAATTCTATATACCCATTATAATTTATAGAAGATATGAAAATTAAAATAATATGCATAATATATTAGAAAAACTATATAAGATATCGACAATATATTATTTTCTATGTAACACGTAAGACACATAAAATTTATCAAGAGCTTAGATATAGCTCTTCAGATACTACAACTGTTTTCAGCAACTCCAAATACGTTTTATTATGAATTCTGAGAAGAGTGGATGAGTGAGATATACTTGGTACATAAAACTGTCAAATTTATTCAAACTATTAAAAAATTTCACTGAGCAAAATATGTGTAACAAGTTTTGATACGATTTTTATGTTAAGAGAAACAAATATATAAATTGTAAAGAATATGCAGCATACTAAGAATGATATAGAGGGTGAATGTTTATAATTCAGAAATATAAAAATAACTATAAGGAATAGCTGACATGATTAAAAATATAAATGCTGCAATATGACGTGTTTCATAATTTAACAGCTATTATATATAATAAATTCTACATATAAATATTATTACTTAAAATAATATTTAATTCCTGTGCATCGCATGTGCAAGACTAGTTATTACCTAAATCATCGCTAAAAATATAGCAATTTAGGATAGCCACGTGGTTCAAAAGAACATCAGAAACGAGGACCCTGCAATACATTTTACTGTTTATAAATAAACAAGGAAAGCTTTTTTTTTATTGGGGAAAGAAAAAAGAAGAAATCAGGGAAATCACTGTTTGATAACTGGAGTTAAAATGCCATGCAATATAACAGCGTACACTGAACACAATATTGGTGGTATACGTTGGAAATTATCGTAGGGTTGCTACCACGCTGAAACTCATCATGTAAAAACACCAACATAAAAAAGCCAAACATCATTTTGGGAATCTGATTTTGCTCGAAAGATTAAAAGTTTTGATAATAACTTTTTCTTCATTGATTCACCTTCAAACTTGAATATACCGTGTTTTCGTACTTGCCGCTCCACCTGCTTCTCAGAAAATTATAACAAAAATTGAAATAAAATGAAATTGGGTAATTTTCTCTGAGAAAGATATAGTGATAAGTTTTTTAACCTGCTTGATTCATCCGGTATCTGAAGCTCCAGTTCGGCTTCAAATGGCTGGAAAACCATGTCTAACTTCTCATTACTAACTTCATCAATGGCAGGTGGGTCCCACTATACGATAGCACCATCGTAGAGTTGTAAAATTAGATTAGATTAGATCTTTTTGCTAAGGAGTGGGGAAAAAAATTGACAGAAAGTAATAAATACCTTTGGTTTGTTATCTTTATCGATGCTCAAAGCTCGAATACCCTGCAACCGAAATGTTCAGATATCTTTCCAATTCACTTGTATTATATTAAGAACCAACAAGAACAGTCACCCTACCTCATAAACATCACCAGATATCACCGACCTCAAGATATTCATCGTAAGCCTAAATTCTTTCTTCAGACTTTCTTCTAGAGTTTGAGTTCGTCCTTCCCTTATCTGGATAGATAAAAGGCAATTAAAAACTGAGAAGATAAAGGAGAATTCAAGATGGAGCATTCTTAATCACAGCTTACATAGTAATGTCTGAATAAGTAGGATATAATAAAATAAACTGAAATAACTACTTTCTGCAGAACCATGATCAACAAGTAGCTTTCTAAGAAGCCATGTTGTTATGAAGAAATTATAACTATTCATTCTAACAGGATTTATACTAGTTTTGGGAGTATGCTACATCAGAAGAGGTTAATGATGTGTTACCGATCTAAGAGTTATCTTCAATCCAGTTGGAGATGATCGTTTCAAAGATTTAAGCACTGGAGAAATCCATTCATTTTCCCCGTGTTTCCTCTGATTCCTGCATTGCAAGTGTAATAAAAATTAACCTTTTTCAGTAAGTATACTCTTAGTCTTTCCAAGAGAAATCTACTTGAGTATTTGAAAATTTTAAGAGGCTGATAACAAAAATGCCACAATTTCTGTACAAGTACTTTACAAAATAATTCCAGTCATGAGTTATTTTTCACTAAAAGCAAGTAACAATCATACGAAAGAAGAAATGTGCTTTTGTAAGTATTAACTTTAGATGAACAACTACTAAGACATGAACTTTCCAAGCTATATGCAAGTTATTTTTTCCAAGTAGGAAAGCAAGAAAAATGCGCATCAAGAGAATTTTTTCCCCACTCCTTTTTCTGGATACGGAACTAGTTTAAAAACAAATTTATATTTCTACTCAAGAAGACTCACGAATGCGTTAATAATTTCTTCCAACGAAGTCTCACCAAAGCATTTGTTTATTATTGGAAGCCTGTATAAGAACAAGACTTCTGTTAGTTTGACATCATCATATCTACTGAGTTCATATACACATAAGAAAAATTAAAATGCTGCAATACTGATCATGCTGATTCTTGCTTTACTTTTGTAAGATGCTTCCTTTGTCGGGCTCGATAACCGAAGAGAATTCCTCTATCACTGCTCTTACAGCAGATTCATCACCTGAGTTCAAATTCAACAATCTTTTCTCGAGCTCCTCCAATTTCTATCAAATCAATAATATCATTGATAAGTTACTTATGCAGCATATAATTCAAGAAAAAGTTTCCATGAATATTATGTTGCTTTGATGGAACGATTCATTTAGCAGTTGATAGATTCACAGGAACAATTTGCTTCAATCATTTTCGTTCCTAATTGTCCGTGGACTTTTATGCAAATTTCTTATAACATTAGAAGGTTCTACCTTCTGGGATATTATGTGCAGACTCCAAGTAAAATATAATAACATCACAGAAAATTTGAAAGCCATCTTATACTAGCAACAGAATGGATTAGCAGGGTGTGAATGGTATTACAGTTGTTCCACATTATCATAATAGTTTACCACATGGTTTTCGGTGCCAGTCGGCAAACTCGTGCCGGGCGGCACGTGCATGTTCCGGCAGTTGTCGGCACGGCACGAACCGGCACGGCACGTGTCAAAAAATCTTATATTTAAATTTTTTATTTTATTTCTATTTTTTTTAAAATAACAAATAAATATATATCGTCACGGTCGGCACGGCACCATCGGCACGTGCCGGGATTTGAGTTTACAGAAACTCGGCTCGGCTCGGCACAGAAAATCTTGGTTTACCAGAACTTCTTTGTCTATTGAACTTGAGATGATTGATGGAATGAAAGACTATGCCATCTTACTTCATATTCCACATAATGAGTTGCAAGACCACCACAACCATTTCTTTATCCATTCAATCTGGTACCTGTAAGGGCCAAATATTCTCCTGCATATGTTAAATACAAGGATTAGATTGGGGCAAACAATACTACAATAGTGCTATTGAAGATTTAGAGACGGATTAGCAGAATATTCTTTTAACATACAAGATGTAGTGTTAAATATAGAAAACAAAGTTTAAAAATATACCTAAATGTCCAGGGAGATGGGAAGAGTTATGTAAGAGAAACTGCAGTCAGTGTGAAGTCCAACAAGTTGCCTCAGGCACAGCAAAACCTAAATATCATTTTTACATTACTCTATCAAAAACAAAGTAAGACTTCGGAAACTTTTATGAAAAAAAAAAAAAAATCTAATCATAATTAAGACATAATATGTAGCTGACAAACAAGTGTTACAGAGGGTGAACCATTTGCAGCAGCAAAATGCTCAGTAAATTAAGTAGAGATTATAAGTACAAACCGGTCTTCTCTGTGACCACAAAGAGAACTTCAAAGGAACAGCCATAGCTCACCTCCCCCATTACTATGCCTATGAAACAAGTGCCCACCTGTCAAAACATTCGGATTAAGCTTACTAGCATTAAAAATCTAAAAAGAAATAGCAAAGTTAATCTTAAATTATAATAAAATTACGTAGTAATACCATCGGTTTCTTATATGTATGAATATGGGCAAAGCCAGTACATTCTATACACAACTTCCAGACAAGAATCAATCTGCAAATATAGAAATCGACGACATATAACATCTTAATAAGGAAATATTCAGGCATAAACTAACTAAAGTTTAAAACCAAAAAGAATGCTTTTAAAAGGTTAGTTCTGCAAAACGAAAAAATTTAGCAATCTATTGAGAACCTGATCTGCCCTCATAAAACATCTTCAGATCCCCACCGCGCAGAATGCGCGTCCATTGCCCTAAACAGGAAATGAGATTAATCCCATCCCCTGTGACTGTGAGGTGCGGACACTCGTGGGAAAACCAAAAAAAAGAAAAATCACAGATTGCCTAATTGTATCTAACCTTAAACACCACTAATTCGCTCATCATCCTTCTCCCATTTCTCTAGATATTCAGCCACAAGAGAGACCTGCAATATATAAGACCTATAAATTTTATACATTTCCTTGCTGTTTTTGATTCATGAACTATGGCATAGTGAAATAACAAATACCATACCACTTTGGATGAGATAACATTCAATTGCCGAGGCCTGTTCAGAGTGATCACCCCACATGCCCAATCTCCTCTAATAACAACCTGAGGGAAAAGAAAAATGACGCATTCGCTTAACAATTTTCTAAGTTTCTAATATTCATTAGAAAACTAAGCACTTTTAACTGAAATTGATTGAAAAAAAAAAAAAAAAAGAAAAAAAAAGTTCTCATCTTGCAATTTTTGTACCTCTTCTGAGTTGGCGGCGACTTCAGCCATTTGTATAATTCCAAGCTTTCTTTCAAGCACTAGCAAGTTCGGAGAGATACCTGAAAGTGAAGGAATTGAGCAGGACTTTTAAGAGCTAGAACAAAACAAGATGTGAATTGTTTCTTTCGTCAGAGACAAAAAAAAAAGTATCAAATTCAAAGGTTGATGGAAGGAACTGAATTTACAATTCAATCTGAGAAGACGGGTATTCAAGAGGAGGATACTCAAATTCTGAAATAGGAGAATAATCAAAATCTGAAATAGTGGAGTGGAAGTAGGTAGTTGGGAATTGGGAGCCTCTTGAGCGTGGTAGGTGGAGTACGGCAAGGCAACAAGGTTTGGTATGTAATAGTGCAGTATTGAGTTACAGGATTGACAGGGACTTGACTTTTAAAATAAATATCAGTACCTGCTTTAAAAATCTTACAAGTCAACCTCTTTCAAATATTTTATAAATGAATTATTTTTTAAAAATTTATATTAAATATATATATTTTAACTATTATATAAATATTTTAAAAAAATTAAAATTCAAAATAATTTTAGCCTAATCTACAATTTTATTATTCAACCACCATTCTTGAGCTAATTTTTAAAGAAGATTCAATTGTCAAAAATCAGCACACTAATCTTAGGTGGTGTTTGACGAAAACAATAACCACCAAAAATAAAAATCATTCTAATTAATGATGTTTGATTTATTTTATAATTGTTAGGATTGAGAATCATTTCCATTCCATCGATAATGTGACTCCAATAATTATAAATTTTTTAATTTCCAAATAGAAATATAAGTTTCTATTCTCATTTCTTGTTGAACCAAACATAGTCGTAACTATATCATAAATTCTAATTTCGATTCCAATACATTCTCATCAGATTCTAATTCATATTCGAACTGGCATATTAAAAAGATTATACCGGCACCACAAGAACTTCGGCGCGATATAAGTTCTAGAATGGAAGCTAACAATTCCTGTATAATATACACAATCATACCCTACTTTTGTCCAAAATGATTTCCACGCCTCGAACCAATGACAACAGCTTTTACCACTCCGCGAGGTTCCCCTCAACGCAGCCATGCAACAAACATTTTTGGAGGTCAACAAAAATGCTCCACCATGGAATACATTATCATGTATACCAGACTCAATTACAGGTAAAATTTAACAAACAGGAACAGATAAAATGCATGATACCAACGATTTGTACTACAATTAAGTTGCTTCAAATACAAGAGCTGTAAAATCCCAAATGTATTGTACACAATCACTGTATATACATTACAGAGCTATAGCTCGATAATCTACAGGATCACCAGACATCAGCCCCCTTGGTTGCCCCCAAAGTGATTGCAATTGCTGCAAGAACAGCCTGTTCATGGAGTAGTTGTACAGTCACATTATCATCTAGACATCTTCAACATGACACAAAAAATGTGATTTTCTAAATGCTAGTTTTAAGTTTAGGAAACAAAAATCATTGGTTTAAAAAAAAAATTATTCGTTTTAAGTGCTCCATTCGTCCATCGTGTTTCCCTTCCATTAGTAAGAAAAATATTTGTCAAATAGAACACGAGCAGGACTGTGTAACAACATACAAATATTTATAACGATTTTCCTAAAAATAGAAGGTTCCTGCAAAAACTAGCTGTATAACAGCATCTTCTTTAGAACAGAGCCAGGTGCAGCTAAAAACGAGAACGCCTCAATGACATTTAATACTCTTACACACCTGGACATTGAATCTGCCAAGAGAATTCAGACATATCCTCAATGGGATGAAACGAACCAAACCATGCAAACTCCATTTGAAGTTATTCTATGATTTCCTTATCTATTTGCCAAATTTCCTTGCTCATGTGGTCGTATCAGACTAAATATCCACTTGAATATTAAAAATAAAGCACGACAAATCCCATGCGGTTTATTTATACTTCTTATACTCAACAGCTACCTCTAGCTAGCCTAAAGTTTGAAATATGCACAACAAAGCCGCAAGTCATTTGCATAGAAATGCAACCAGGGTATACGAGATGAAACAGCAACCACAAGATGGTCAAGTTTGAAGCAGCTTAGCTATGAAGGGTCAACCATATCTTATCAATTTCTTTGTAAAGTACATGCCTGCCTTTTAGACGAGAGGTACCAGAGTAATGGTTTCCTAATTCTCCCCATTTCCCTACTTAAGTTGTTTTTCATCATATGAGCCATGGAACAAAACTATCAAGATACTAGTTCCATTCGTATAGCGGAAAGAAATGAAAAAAAAAATCGCACTTCAACAGAAATATCACATTAGACGCATTTCCTTACGGAACAGGGTATTTTGGTCATAAACAGTACTTACAGCAACTGTGCATGCAATAAGTCCAGCTTTCTCCCTAAAGTCTACTCTGACACAGAGTAGAATGACAGCACCAATATACCATGGTATGGCACCAAAGAAGATACCGATGATGAACCTTCAAAAAAGAATGGGCGAAATATGAAGAACGTCAATAAACTAAAGACATGTTCTTAGATTAGGAAGACATGAAAGGGAAAATAGAGGCAGCAGATTGCTTTTACTTACAGAAACCAGCCAACACCAAGGCCACAGCATGGGAGGCGAGGCAATCTTACTGGCCTTCCTTCAGCAACTGCAGCATAACCTGAAACATCATAGAAAAGTTATAATTTCTAAATCACTAAGAAGCCTATTCAACATATCAGATGATTATGAGGCCCACAGAACATGCCTGATAGCAAGCTTTATGGCTTTACGAGTTACCACAGTTAAGCCCATCATCTAAATGTACCACAAAACACATTCTCCCAGAACAACTAGATATAACCTGCACATACTTAAGTAGGACAGATCTAGGTTTTCCGTACTGTGCTGAGCCGAGTTTCGATAAATCTCAAACTCGAGATGTGCCAATCCATACAATTTTTATATTTTTAAAATATTTCTATAAATTATAAAAAGTAATAAAAATTTAAAATTTAAAATAAACTAGACATAATAAAATAAAAAAAAAGGTTGTGTCACACCCGACCTAAGCAATGGGTCGTTGCGCACGACTCGACTTGATGTGTCCCGTGAGCGACCCGTTTAACATAAGGGTATTTGAGGAAGATGAACAATACCGCCAAAATTTAAAAAAAAAATTAAAATTGTTCGTCGGCACAGCTCCGGCTCGTGCAGGGCGGCACGCGCACGTAAAACCCTGGGATAGATAACTAAGGGCATGTCTCAATTCCAATTCACATCAATAAGACCACAAAGATGATTGACATTAGCATTGAGGTTGTCGATCACAATCAAAATACATTTCTTTTTTTTTTGGGTAGAGTATATCTCTATCTCAAAACAACACAATGGTCCCAAGAAAAGTAACTACTTATCAAACATTCGGCATCCCACAAGCTAAAACCTACTCTTTACGTATCGGAAAGTTGAATGTACCAAATTCCAATATTCACCCAACTTGGTTCAATCAATCATTTCAAGAGGCGCTTCGAAGATGTAAACCCGTACCATGGAAGCGAAGGAAGTTGCAGTCCTTACTGCAATACAAAGAGGTGTTGCTCCAAACATTCTCTCTTCCATTAACCATAAGTTAAAATAAAAAGATCGTCACCATCAGTAGGATTGCAAACTGCAAAGGACTATTGATGTGGAGGATTGTTGCCGATGGAAGTTCATGCACCCCAAACGACATTCTTTCACAATCCAGAAGAAACAAACAGCCAGAATTCTTCCATTTCTCCTTCACCTTACAGTAAACTTTCAGATCACGCTTATATTGTATTTATCATTTACTTGGGTTTCAGCAGCATGGATCTTCTCATCTTGCTTATCATGCTTCTACATGCTTCCTACGCTAAGGCCTTCAAAAGTAGCTGTCATTGATGCTGTTGATCTACGCACATCACAATCAAGAGCACTAATATATTTCTATTTGTTGACAGTAGACATTGTATATGTTATCAGTTATTTATCATGCTTTTACATTCTCTCTCTCCATAACCACAACTTACTTGAACAGACCACCGCCATGCCGGAGGATTGTAAAAGATTATTGACTTTGGAAGACTTTTGCCACTGAAAGTTCATGGCACTAGGAGTATATATGAATCAAGCATTCGTTTATGACCCAGAAGACTCTTCCACTTCTCCATCACCTTAAAACTACACCTTCTGATCATGCTTTTATTGCTATTACCATATTAGTAAGCTGGCTTCCAGTAGTACGAATCTTCTCATGTCCATCTAGGCACCTATCATGCTGTTGGTAAAGGCATACAAATGTTGAACCTCAAGAATTGTAACCGCAATATAGCCTATATGGAGGTCATCTATCAGTCTTTGGACAGTTACTTTTACATGCTTCCCATCCTAACCCATTAAGATTAAGCTTTCATTTTCAATCATGTTATTTCTCTCCTCGTTATTGTCAAATGAACTTGCAATTTTTTGAGAACAACACACTCAGTTTAGCTCATCTTAATTGATAGTTAATCTTTCAAAATAATACGGGCAGTTCTTTCTTATCATTGCACTTACCTTGTTATAAAGGGCAGCATGCTACTAGCAATTCTTATATAGCTATTTCAAAATTTTTAACAAGCACAGCAATAATCTGCAATTTTAACCAAGAATTCTTCCCTACTATGAACTCAAGCGCAACTGAAACCACAAGAAATTCTGAAGAGCCCAAAAGATCCCGCCTTTCAAAGCATGCTTAACCCGAGATAACAAAAACAATCCCAGAAAGCATGCACCATATCCATGATCCAACAAATTCTAGATAATACAGAAAAATCATCTCTACTCTCCACAATAATTCCCACAAATTGTGAAATACCTGACAATCACTTAATCCAAAAAACCAACAAAGATTTTATTACCAAGGATACTATTCAAGCGCAACAGTAGTCAAAAGCAATTCTGTAAAGCCCAAAAGATTCATGATCCCGAGCTAACAAAAACAAACACCCAAAGCACGTCTCAGATCCATGATCCAACAAATCCTTAACACAAAATATAATCATCTCTTCGCCTCCAACATAATTATCTCAAATACCAAATTTTCCCGATAACAAGTCTCCTATAAAAAATCAAATCCAATATCTCCAACTCTAAGCTCAGCCTCAAGAAAAACAAACTAACAATCAAAACAAATTCAAATATTCAATTTCTCTTGTCCCGTGCGTAACCTATAGCCATAAGCAAATAAATAAGGAGAAGATATATCGTACTGGGAATGGCCTGGTAACCATAGGAGAAATAAGGTGGGCCGGTGTAAGGGGTGGAGCGGGCGGAGCAGAGGGAACCGTGGCGGCGCCTGGCGGCGGAGCAGGCTGAGGAAACCCTATAGCTGTACCCTGGAAAGTTCCATAGTGCTGCTGCTGCTGGTTGAGGTTGTTGTAGTCCTGCTGCTGGCTACCTGAAGCCGAGCTGAGTTTCTTACCGTCTTCTCCGCTCATCTCCAGCTATTAGATCGGATCTCCAGCGACAGCGGGGGATTTTCGCGTGGTGGATCAAATGATGCACCGACGAAGAAATATGGTTCCCGAAAGAAGTGGCGGAGAATTACGTCGACTCCCTGGCCGTTCTGTGCGGTCCCTATCCTAACGTTAGGATAAAGGGAAATTACAGCGACTCCCTTTGGCCGGATTAATTTTGGTCAGAAACTGCCTTAGTAATCGATAGATAATATAAAATTTTACATGCCATAGTAGTAAACTAGAAAATAAAAAAAAAAGAACACGTCTAATAGATAAACCTTTACTGTAAACTTGGTGATTTTTTAATCATATTTTTTGACATTTTTAAAAAAGATTAAGCAAGAAAATAATACATCAAGCTTTTATCTATTACTCTCTAGTTTCATCTATCAAAATAATGAGATATAAAAATGTAAATTTATTGGAAAATAAATTGGATTCCTATGTTTTATTGCTATGCTTACCTGTTTTTGAAACTAAACTAAATCAGATTATACTTCTCTATTTCAAAACTATAACGCATTGATTAAATTTTTTGTTTTGAATATAAATATTCCTTCATGTATATAAAATTATACGACTAGTTCTTGAACTCGACTATTATTACACACTAAATATTTACTATTGTGGGATGAATTGGAAAATAACTGCCATGTCCATCTAAGCAATTCTTAGTCATTCTGACTTAGTCAAAATGAATCTGCTAGTGCTCTGCCTATTGACGAAAATTGTAAATATTCAGGAGAATATTAAAGTAGGATTCACGCGTCAAAATGATGAAGATTCGACCAGTTAAACTGGCATACAAGAATTTCATGATCATGAACCCAATGTTTTTTTCAACTTCATTGCGGATTTACATATATCAAACAAGGATATAGACAGCAAAAGTGTTTGGATATAGTACAATGATAGAATGAGAGGAATATTCAACTGCCTCAGATACATCAGCAGTATTGATGATACAATGGCTGCATGCCAGGACAATTCTCACTTTTTGTGCTTAGATCTTGTAATCCACAGACCATATTCGCTGGTACAGCGACATCCATCATCTTTGGATATGGAAGGTTGAGATCTGGAAGAAAAACATGACTTATGATGAGCTAGAGTGCTATTAATGACTGAGGATGCGAATACAAAAACATAGCTTTAATGAGTTTCAGATTCATTATGGTACATATAAGGACTTACTTTCCATAATGTTCTTGAATTTCTCCTGCAAACAAATTGAGACAAACTGTCATATGATGATATCGTTTTGGACCAAAAATAAACTAAATAGTTTTCATAGTGCATGTTCATTGGGAGGGGAGAACCCAGCATCGCACTCGTTGGAGTTTATCCCATCTAATGCCCTGGTGCACCCCCAGTGGCGGATCCAGAAATTATAAACAGTGGGGTCAAAAAATACTACGTCATGTATATAATTTAACAAACTAAAAATTTGGAAAAAAAAATTTATCATAATTTACTAATAACTATTACAACAATTATTACAACAAGATCTTTAAATCGTAGTATGTTTTTTTTTTTTTCAACTAACTTTTTAGAAAGATCTCCAAGACCCTTCAAATTAGAGAATCTCTCATCACAGTGTTTCATATCAAATATGAAATTATCAAGTTAAGAATTAAGTACTTGAAGCTTGGACGAGTCAAAATCATCCGATAATACTTTGCCAATCTCATTATCTTCTCTTTATCATAGCTTTCAAAAGAATTTGTTGGATTCAAACTAGCCACGCTAAGAAGTAAGTTAATGTTCACCTCGTTAAAGTGACCGTTAAGCTCGTAAAATTGTCTATCGTGGTGAGTGTGGCCGGAGAAGGTGGCATGGGCAGCGGCAAGGGACGGCGGCGGCATGCAGGTGGTTGTGGGGTGGGTAATTGGATTTGGGTATTAGGTTTACGAGTAGAGAGAATGAGAGAGGCAATGGGGCTGCGGGAGTTGAGAGAGTGATTAGAAAATTTAGGTTTGGTTTGGGCAAAAAAAAAAAAAAAGACAGAAAACACTAGTGGGTTTTGATGTTTGAGTTTCGAACCCGCGCCTCTTGCGCGAGGCAAAACGCCCCAACCACTCCGCTGAAAGCGAGATACATGAAACTCTTCTTTAAAGTTAAATGTAGTATTCTATATAAATAAACACATATATATATATACCCACAATTCCGACACCGGAGCAGTGGTGTCGCTTGACACCACTGCATATATGGTGGATCCGCCACTGTGCACCCCCCCCCCCCCCCCCCTCTTCTTTTCACCCTGAGCGTAGATAAACATCGCCGAAAAAGAAAAGGATGGTGCTAGGAGTGGTTTCTGCGCCATGGGTTCGCCTCATGTTCTTTGGAAGTTAGATGACATCTAGGACTCTTATAGTCATAGATCAACTAGATTTTCTTTAACTAATGAAGAAACCTGACCTTTTCTTTCTTCGAAGTAATTTTCTTTGAGAAAATTTGAGGCGCTACAAAGTAAGGGTTTTAAGTGAAGAATATACCTCATCCTTAGAGAGACGAGGATTGTAAAGCAACTCTTCTCCGACAGTGCTTACCTGGACACAAAGAATGCATCATCAGAAATCAATAGAACTTAAAAAAAAATAAATACGAGGTCAGACAATAAATATTGCTTAAAGCACTATCTATATGCTTAGAACTGTGGAACTGTGCTAAAAAAAGATACTCACACTGAAGCCTTTGTAGTCATGAGCCGGATAAATTAAGGTATCCTTCGGCAATGTAAAGATCTGGGGGAAATAAGCAGGATGATTATGAAATTGAACATCGAATGTTTAACCTATATAACCACATTTAACAATCTTAACTTCTTGCCTGTGAATGTACTGATTGGTAGAGCTGGTGGGAACTCCCCCCTGTAAAAACATTACTTCAGCTCCATATTTGATAACTTGATACGATGATATCCAATGAAACATTTGAAATGATATCCAATGGTCTTAAGATTCTCAAGTTACACTATTATTAGGAGGTCCTATCATGATTTTTTTAAGACAAATTTTCTATGGAACCCGAAAAGATCCTCAACCTAGTTCAAATCTAGGTTGCATGTAGCTGGTGAAGGAGGGAAGGGAGCATCTTGAAAAAAGCCATCATCATCTTCCTCTTCTCACGTCGACGAGGAGAAACACCATCCATGGCTAACGTTAAAAGAAAGAGAGGTGACGAGAAGAAGATGAAGAAAAAATGGTGGCAGGCAGGTGTAAGCACGTGCTTGAGAAGCTACACCGGCGATTGTCTCCCTCAAGGAGTGTGCTCCAAGCACTGAATCACTATTCTAAGGAAGAAATCGCCGGGTTTCAGAAAATTCCTGCAACCAAGGTTCCAAATGATCCGAGGCTGCCTTTCCCTTCAAATCAAATTGGTTTTGCCATTGATGATAAGAATTAACAAGATTTTATTCCAAAATACATGAAGAGTTTGGAAAGTAGGATCTTTTGAACCATTATTGCAGCTTTTGCTATTCTTTAATAAATGTTTGGCTGCAATATGTTATGAGAGAGTTCGGTAGTGTTAGGACTTACAAGCCATGCTAGTATAAAAAGCCAGTGTTGTAACTTATATCTAAGGGAATCAGCGAGATCTCATATTAGACTTGAGAGAGTCCAAAAAAGCTTGTATTTTCGTATAGAAAGGGTTTGCTGGAAGGAATGTGTTAGTATCTTCGTTTTTCTACTTCCTCTTCTCCATCTCTCTTTCTACTGTTTTAAAAACATTCTTTTTATTCTAGCAATTTTTTAAGAGTATCGAGAATAAACTCTACTTCTGATTTGTTCCAGTACTTTATATGTTTCATATCTTGATTTTCATCAAGTATGGCTGATTGAGAGAATCCATTCAACCCTTTGCATTCCAAAATTAGGGTTGTAAAAAGCCTCATGTCACAGTGGGTCTATTTGAGCTTGACTAGTTAATACAAATGAACTTAAGCTTGAGCTTGTAAAAGATTTAAATAGTAGTCGGTCAAAAGTTTAACTAACAATAAGTTGATGAGTAACCCTTAATTGAGTTGTACTGAAATTTACTTGAGCATCTAATAGAAGCTTAATCGAGCATCATCAATCTCTGATCGAGCTGTTCATGTTTGCAATTCAAGTTCATTCATTTCAACAATCAGGACTTTGAATTCAGTTCAAACATGTCCATCTAACAATTGGATGAAGATAAACAAGCCCTGATCAAGCTTATTTGACAATCAGTTCATCGAATGTACCTATTCAATTAATGCCCCCAGACGACACTGAAATTCTGCATAAGCATATTTATCCGAATTGATTATGTAAAGCAAGGAAACGAAATTCACATGTCCTACAAATTTCAGGCGCACGGTATTAAAAAAAAGTAGCCACAATAGCAGCTAGTAGCAATAACAACAAAATGAAGAAAACAATAAGCAGAATAAAATTAACTAAAATTTCTATTTGGACATGCTAGTTTTAACTTTTAACTAAGGAGTAGGTCGAGTGGATGGCTTGCACTTCTCATTTATGTTTTCTTTTAAGTTGGGACTCTACCTTTATAAGGAATACTCAGGTAAGCCTAGGCGTCTCCATAAGGCGCACCTAGACACCCCTAGGGCCTTGCCTTATGAAGGGAGCCTCACATAGACTCGAAGAGGGCGCAGTTTTGCTAAGCGACTCACGCCTTTGACAACACTAAAAGAACCATTTAGGTTCACAATCTTGGAGCAACTTCACCATTCTTTTGCAATAAAGACAGTAATTTGGAATCTAACTTTGATTACAGATAACCAAAATTGATATAAATCATAATCACCAGTAAGCCAAGCACTCGATGTATAAACGATCTAGCTTTTGTTAATAAGAATTAATGGTCAATTAAGATTATTGGACCATGCTTTTATTCACAAATGCAAATAATGAAACTCACAGAGGACCTTAAATCATGCTTGAACAAACATATTCTGGCAGCAGCACACAAAAGACAAGTCATACCAAAGCATAACACTAGAAAAATGAGAACGACAAATAGGATACCGAAATAGTTGTAAATAATTATCTAAGGCCACATAGATAATAACAGGACAAATCCAACAAGGACACCTAGACAATAACTGATTAACTTAACTCTGCTACTTGATTCCCATTATGCTTACGCATACTATTACAGATATAGTGCTTACAATACTTGCTTTTACCTACACTAGTGCAATCTTATTTCAAGTAAAAAATTTATAACTGAGTACCTGAAAATCTGTGCGCCCACAGCCACGTATCAGCAGTGTGTCACCAGTAAATGCCATTCTTGGGTGAGGTTGATCATGTCCATCACCCGTGACATACGTAACGCAACCCAAAGTATGACCAGGAGTGGCTCGTACCTGCAGCACTATATTGCTTTAGAAAGTTAAAGAAGGAAAGAATACCAATGTTTTGAATGATCAGAATGACTATTTATAAATCGTTTGGTTAATTGGTGCTAAAAGTTGGGGTATACTATACACCAACCTGTTTGCTAGAACTTTGGTTAATGCATCCGCGACTCACTAAGATATCAAGACGCATGCAAAAACTAAAGACTGTTGAAATGCTCAAACGTAGGTCACAAACACCATATTTAAGCATTACAAAAGCAGATGAAAGAAATAAAAGAAAATAAGGTAAGGGTATATTGCCAACATGTTCCATGAATCCAAGACACAAAGTGCACATGCAATCAACCTAAACTGGAGCCACTATTTAATTTTCAAAAAAATCTGAAACATCACGAACCGAAGCATCAATACGGACGATAAACAACATTGTCCTTTTGAGCTGCATCCCAGTAATTACACTTTATTGAAATCTACCACAGCGCAAGAAAGCCAAACGCGTGAGTAGTATGCCCAGGAGAAGCAAGCAATTAGGAAGACCAATTTCAGATGAATTTAGCTGGAAAGGACAAGAATGTGTCGTTGACATCAATTAAACACCAACAAAAGTCACTGATGTACAATGGTGAGCTTTAGTTAGGTACAGGGCTATTCAGATTAGTATAACCTGAACTAAATAATTTAGTTCATGAAAACATTAATGTTATCTCAACTCACGTTAACCTCACCTTATTCTGCTTAGATTTACTTTTAAACATGTATGCGTAACATAATGTGGAAACTATAAATATATGTAGACCTGAATCAGTGACTATCACAAAAAACTAATCATTATAAATACCTCCAGGAATAGATTGCCAAATCTAATTTATCACCATGTTCAACCACAAGATCTGCTTTACAGTTGCTAGCCTTCGAGATGACAGACTTGACACCGGCAGTTTACTCTGCAAATTATAAAGAATA
The DNA here is from genome assembly GCA_002076135.1 of Xerophyta viscosa. NCBI lineage: Eukaryota > Viridiplantae > Streptophyta > Magnoliopsida > Pandanales > Velloziaceae > Xerophyta > Xerophyta viscosa. The sequence goes on from MJHO01000049.1 coordinate 1,376,758, forward strand.
TAGAATATTTTTCCATAATGCATAGTAAAGAGGTGATTAGAAAATGGGTAAATGAAAAATAACTACCTTTATCAAGCCTGTTCCAGTGACATGATCAGCATGGCAATGTGTATTCATAGCATAAATTAGCTTTACTCCTAGTTCATTGATAAGATTCAGATCTCTATCAACTGTTCTGTCTACTGGATCAATCAACTACAATAGACACAAATTAGAAAATCACGTCTACAGCAAGAACTGTAATGAACAAGGCCTGCTACTATATAAGCTAACACTCTAACTTTACAAGATTATTATGATACATAGGATCATAATAAGCTTTACCTGACTATCATGCTACCATTATAGATGAAAACACGCACAAGCAGCTTAGAACTCACAAATAATAAGATTTCCTATAGGCTAGAGATGTGTAATGTTATTCTTCCTGCTCCTGAATAAACTTTTAGAAAAAGTAAAACAAAATTAAACGATGTAGAAATTAGAAATAACGGAAGAAGAAAGGAAAATCAAGAATCTCGATCATCAACTTGACGAACAGTATAAAACTTTAGCTATACTTAGCAAACAATGAATTTGTCCATTAAGAATACTCTGATAACATGGTAGCTCAATCACAAATATGTATGTAAAAATTCATAATAAAGAATTAGGAAAAAAAATTCTCACTTGGAAAGGATACTTCAATTCGAGTTAAATTTCTTTCAAAGAAAAATTCAGAAAAAAAAAAAGATAAGAGTATTGAGGTGGCTTACGAGGGCAGGTTTATCGGGATGGGTAACATCGGCGAGGAGGTAAGTATATGTCGACGATTCCTTCTCGAATAGCTGCCGGAATAGCAGCTTCGAGTTCGAGCTTTGCTCTGCTGGATTGCTGTAAGTCGCCATCATTGCCCCGAATCTCGGCTTAGAACAGCTCCGAAAATAGACGCTGCGCAAGATCCCGCTATTGTTCCTAACTTGTGATACAATGTTGCTCACCGGCGAGCAGCGGAGGAGCGTGTGGTGACGGAGGAGGACATGGCGGAGCTTTATAAAGATTGACAGCGCTTGTCCTTAACCATTTTTGTACGAGGTGGGTTGATTAATTCTAGGATGATGATTTGATAGCTTATATTAGGGTTATCTTGATGTATTTATTTTTTAGGTAAAATTGGGCACCGCAATGAAAATATCAAAAAATTTATTAATTTGTAACGTTAAAAAATATTTTTAGAAGCTGTTTGTAGGAACATTTTTAATATAAAATTTATATATTTTAATAAATTTATAATTTAATTTTAAGAAAAATTTAAAAAATTAAATTAAATTAACATTTTGGAACTCTAAAACGAATTTGAATCCTATTTTAATAATTTAAATATGCTAAATTTTAGAATTTAAAATATTTATTTATAATTTTTTTACAAATAATATAAAGTTCTAGACTCAATCAAAATATCTAATTTTATGTTTAAAATTTTTTCAGAAAATATTTTTTAAAATTATTTTTTTAATATACAAATTAATTTTTAATAAATTAGTTAGGAGCACAAATATTATCCTAATCTTTTTCTTCGTTTTGTTTGGGAAAAAAAATATATATTCTTCATTTTCAATCGTGGCTCAAGGACGGTCAATATCCATGTCGAGCTCCGATCAAGCTAGGCCCGAGCCTACACAACAAGATCCACCTTTGGTCCAACAAGGCCGACCCTTACATATTTGCTTTTTCTTTCTCTTTTCTTTTTTTTGAGAAAATCCTTTCATATATTCTTAAAACGAAACAATGAGGAAGACAACCAAATATTGACTTTATTATATAAAAAATTCTATGAACTTCGGACTTTTTTTTTATTTCTTCATCCCAATTTTTTAGACAAATATCTAATTTGTGGCATCAACAAGCACAATATAACACTAAATATAATTAGAGACGTAAGAAGTGTGGGCCGAGTTCGACCAGCACTTTTTTTACAGGCCACTCACAGTTGATGGCTGTGGGGTAGCCCTTACTGCTCACTGCTCGGGTCGAGCTGGTTCAGCTCGGCTAAGTCCGGTAGCCTGCCAAACGAGCGCTCGTCCGAACCGGGTCAGTCCGCACGGGTTTTAAAAAAAAAACGGTTGGATTGGGTGCGCTAGCAGGCCATTGCCTACACGCTAGCTCAGACATGCCCGCACGGATTTAATCTCTAAGTATAATAAATTATTATTTTGCATCGACCTTATCAGTTAATCTATAATTAAGGCAAGTCAAAAAGACAATGATTGAATAAGACCAATATAATAGTAAAAATTAAATAAAAACCAAAGAGCATTGGTGATTATGAATTCAAGATGCAACAAATGCTTGCTACAATCCAATCTAATCTCCCTTTCTCCCCTTCTTAATCCTAATATTTCCCATCTTCTCCATCCCCTGTACAAACGCCTGGAAAAACTTGTCCTTATCTTTCCCAAACTCCAGCACCAGCGGCCTCGTTCTGGATCCAAAAACAAGACCTGATCTGAAGCCAGCAATCCCATCCCTGCCTGTAGATTTCCATAGTAATATGGATCGAAGGAAAACGGCGTCTGGACGTCGAACGGAGCGACGACGTCGTCGTTGCCGCCGGTGCGTGGGCAGTACATGTGGAGCGCCTTGAGAAGCCTTGCATCGATTGCGGGATCGGGCTTGCCGGAGTTTCTGTAGTCGTAAAGGCGGTCGACGAAGTGGACGCAGTGGGAGAAGCCGATAGTGTGAGCGCCGGAGAGGGCGACGAGGTCCGTTAACGCGAGGCCCTTGGAGATGAAGAGGTTGATGAGCTCGTTAATGGTGGAGTTTGAGCGCGGGAGATTGGATTTCACCTTCCCTGCTAACGACACTTTGCTGTCTTTGCGTCCTGTCTTCACTTGGTAGTATGGACCGCCTGCCTGCATGGGATTTTAAGACATCCATAATATATATATATATATATATATATATATATATATTGTTATTAGCAACGTATTTCTAATTATCAGTAAATATAAGTACAAACTTGTTAATTTAATAATTTTAAGGGGGTTGTAAATCGACTCCTAGAAACTAAAATACAACTTTTGATTAGAGGAGGGAGCTGATTTATAACTTTAGAAAAAGCAGGGACTGATGTTTAATTATCTATTTAATTAATGGAAAAAAATATACACCAAGGAGCAGTCGGCCTGTCATTTCTTTTGTTAAGGACATGGTTAGATTCCTATAGATATGCAACAACCGTTTACTGCCACAACAGTTTTTTGAGATTATTATAGTGAAATCCAAGTATATTCCTCCGTAGAGATTCTTAAACTTCCAAAAAACATTCACATCTAATTTTGACAAACTCTGAATTCGAGTCTATACCTTATATGAACGAAAGTTTCTGTGACGAAATACAGAATTTTTTTTAAAAATCTTATAAAATATTTCATCTCATACAAACTCAAATTTAAATAATAACTATTGCAATAACTATTTGACGAAATGGAAAGGTTCTCTCACTGTCGTGGAGATCCATGACATCGACACGGGATACTATACCTAGTTCCCTACCGGGTGGCAGGGAAATTTCCTCAAAATTTTGAAGTGCTCCGGAATTGAGGACCTGAGGTGCCATTGTCCTGGCTCATGAGTGCCAAAAAAAATAAAAAAATAAAAATCTTTTTTTTGAATGTACTACCAACAAATCTCCTCATCCCAGAACTTTCAAAAATTTATCGTTTCTAAAATAAAAATCTTTTTTGCAATTATCCCTTTCTATTACGAAAGTACAATACCAAAACACCAGTATACTATATAAGTATGGATGATTTTTTTTTTTTTTTTTTTTTTTGTGAATTAGTTATAGGCACTAGTATTACCCATAACAAAAATATGGTGAAGCACCACTCAAAATTTATAAGTTTAGCACATAACGGACCAACAATATATCAGATTTTCTCGGTTAACCAAAAAACTGAGACTTGTATGTCAATCTCATTTTACAAATAAACATTTTGTTTAAAATTTTGTTATTTTTCATATCCCAAAATATCTATTTAGAAATATTTTAAAAAAAAATCTAAATACAAACATTATAGCTTGTATCATTTTTTTTGTATTATTTTTTTAAAAAAAATATTTATTTGTATTTTAAGTTTTTTTAAAAATACTTTTTAATTTTTAAATCGGCTACAATTTTAGAGCCCTAAAATATTTATTTAGAAATATTTTTAATTTTTTTTTTAATAAGTAAGTTGTAGATCACATTGAATTTTTTTTCTTTATGTTTTTTTTTCCAAAAATTGTTTAATATAATAATAAAAATATTTTTAACATAAGTATGAGATAAATATTATTTTTAAAAAATTTTAAATCTAGATATTAATTTAAATAATTTAAAATAAAAACCTATATGTAATTATCCTTAAAAAAAACAATTTGGAGGATTGTGCTTTATAGGCCTTCGAAAAAGAGCGAGTACAGTACGGGGAGCAGTTGAACCCCTTGAATATTTGGATAATTGCATTTCAGGTCTCCTATTTCAACAATCTCATATTTCAACCCCTCAAAATATGAAAATACGTCGCGCGAATGCCGCCGCATCAGTACAGAAATGTATTTTGCAGACTAAAATGCAAACTCTTTATTTTGGGGGCTGAAATGCAATTATCATAATATTTAGACATGGCCAGCAGGGCCCGTGTGATTCTCAAACATTATTTAGACAGATAGGCATGTGAAAACAAGTTAGGAGGTCCAACCAGTAACTTGGCTGTCTGGGATGAAGACAATTTGACTCTCAGAACTGCAGACAAACACCATGAAGACTCTTTTCTTTTTCCTTTTTTTTTTGAAAAAATTACTGTTTAGTTCTCCTGTTTCTCGTTTTTGACTGTTCAGTCCCCGAAACGCATTTTTCCGTCGACGTGGCGGCGCGCGCGTGCCGCCACGTGGCATTTCGGGGGCTGAATCGCGCGACCCCAAAATTAGGGAGGCTGAACAGTAATTTTTCTTTTTTTTTTTGTCTTCATCATAGTATTCGATTTTTATTCTCTGTATTTTGATTAAATATTGAACAATATTTCATTATTTTTTTTAACAAAAAGCTAACTATTTGAGACCGATAGAATTGGTGCAAGGAATAATGTCAAAACATTCTTAGTTTCTAAAATTCGGTAAAAAAGATTTTTATTTTTATAATGAATAAATAAAGCTAACATATATATATATATATATATATATATATATATATATATATATATATATATTAAAAAATTAAATATAATATAAAAAATTTTGAATACTTTTTTTGAAAATACATTTCTAAAAAGTTATTTTTAAAATTTTTACTGATTATAAAAATTTTGAAATTCTGAAATATATAGTCAAAAAATAACTTTTTTTAAAAAATAAATATAAAAAATATTTAAATTTTTTCAAAAGATATTAATACGGGTGTATATGGGCTTTTTAGAACGGTTTTGAAAAGCATGAAGGGTCTGTTCAATGCAAATCACCGTCATAAGGATCGCGTTGAATCACACAACTTAGATATGTCAAAAGAAGACAAAGAGGCCCGAAAAAGACGGCTGACGACCTCGACTTCATTTCATTTCAGAGCTGAAAAAGGTATTTAATTTTGTATATTGCAGACTTGCAATGTTTGGTTATTCAGAGATTAGGGATGGTAATGACAGGATATTATCATCTAATATATCTTGCCGTTATAATAAAAATTATAGTTTTTGTTTAAAAGAAAGAGATGAATTTTCCATAATAACTACCAAATTATTTTTCTAATTATTATTTTTTAATTATAATTATTGGATCATAGTGAGAAAATACAGTTTCAACCTGTAGAATAGAATCTCATAATTATCAAATGATCCAAAATACAAAATAAATCCCAAATATAAAAGTATAATGATGAGAATATATATATATATTTAAAATACCGAATATCAAATAATAATGGGAGATGATCGGACGTTCTCTATTGACGGAATTTTAGAAACTATTTTCATTCATGTTCGACTTTTTATATTGCTAATTGTATACCTAATATTGCATTAGTCATTATGCGCGCTATGCCTCTTTTTATATGGTAGGATACTCCTATATCGATAGTTGTCGGATAAGAACCGTTGTAAATAGAAAAACAGCTTCCGACAAAATACTCGGAATCCAAAAAGAAGTTAAAACCTAATTAGATGGAGCCATATAAATTTTGTCACTAAAAGTGATATAGTTTAATACTGTTCGAGATATATGATAGAAATTAAATTCGGCATAAAAATTTAAAATTTTGTAAAATATAATATTAAAAAAAAATAAAAGAATAGAACAAGTAGTCTGTAACAATGAATCTACCATGGGAGCGATGAGAAGATTACCAGATGGACGAAGTCCCTTGCAGCAATGGCGAGGATATCGGCGCAAGAAACAACCCCGGGACATTTGTTCTCCACCGCTGCTTTCGCCTCCTTCACCGTCTCCAATCCCTCCAGCGACAAGCTTTTGTTCTCCTCCACGTCCCTCTCCACCTTCCCAGCCGCCGCCGTCCTTCCCGCCGGCGCTATCAGTATCGACGCGTCACATCCCTGCACTTATTATGTCCAGCAAATCCTATCACGAGATCGGTGAAGGTAAAAGCTCAAGAGTTGATGAATTACGTACTTCGACGAAGCAGTCGAGGAAGAAGAGGTGAATGGTGGCGGGGCCAGAGACAGGAGTAGTGTTAAACCTTTTTGAGGTTACGCCGGCGACGAGCTGCTCAGCTTGCGGGCAAGTCTTGGAGTAGAAGTTCAGCGTAAGCTGGTGGCGAACGGGAGCTCTTCTCGACGTTGCATTGGTGGCGGCGGCGGCGGCTGCTGCTGTGGATGAAGAGAGCAAAAGAAGAACAGATAAGACGAAATAGAGAAAGGAGATCAGGTGATATGGTCGAAGAACAATGGCGACGACATTAGAAGAGACGAAGAAGACCATCTCCGAACTATTGCAGAGTACTGAGGACCAAGGGGAGAGAAATGGATCGGGAAGTAAGACCATCGCTTGGAGTTATATTAAAAAAAAAAGAAGAAAACTTTGTCTTTTATCTATCTATCTATATATATATATATATATATATATATATATATATATATATATATATATACAAAAGAAAAAGACAGACAAAGTTTTCTCTTTTTTATTAGGTGGTACTGCTAAAGAACACTAAATTTCTCTTATTTTGTAGGACAATCTTAGCTGTGCCGTGAAGATAGAAAAAAAGGTCAGTTCATGTTGGTGGCTGGGGTTTTGATGATTTTTTGTTAAAAAGAATAAATATAAAAATAGAGTAACGGTAGTGGTACCCATCGTATCACCAAAATATTTACCAATCTATATAATTGAAATAATTAGAAGTATTTTTGATAAACTTTAAAATTATAGATTTTGATTAGATTTATATACATATACATATATATATATTTAAGTGCTTCTAAAAATTTATTTTATGACTTCTCAATTTAATAGATTTAATTCGTTGAATTTTATAGTTAAAATATTTTTTAAAAATATTTTTTAAAATAAAATGATAATTTAATTAGAATTTATTATTTTTACATTAAATTTTTTAAAAGAATACTCTCAAATTATTATTATTAATTTAACAATACGAATAAATAGATTTTTTTTATTTTTGTGGTGTCTGGGAAGCTATTGATTAAATATTGTGTCGTGTAGGGTAGGAAGCTATTAATTAAAGTTACTACTATTAGCCCTTAGTTTTAATATAGAAGTAGAAATTTATTAGTTATATATTTATTTTTGGTTATGCGAACGGGCGATATAACGAACACAAATGTGCAAAAACACTTAAATATATTCTAGAATAAGTATGAAGAAAAAATTTTTCTAATTCGCAATATTTGTATTCGGATTCTTTAAATTTGTATTATTTAATCCTAAGTAGCTTTCAGTTGTAGATAATTGCTAGAGCAGATAAGTAAACTTAAGAAAATCTAATTAACCCACACCATTCAGAGCAATTAATAGCACTAAGATTTTTAATCCCATATCACAGAAAAGTTATAAAATTTTTAATCAAATATTACAGAAAAGTTTTATAGATTTATAATGCATACATACAGGGTGCTACCGGCTAGTAGAAGACCTGGTAGAGTCACATATTGTATGTAGGGGATATATACACATATTTCGATATACAGTATATAATTTTTATATATCAAGAGTCTTGCTAGTTCGGATTTAAATATGTATTGACGGAAATTTAGGATTCTAAGCATGCGTTATACCGTAACTAGATATATAGATTACCTCATCCGTGCATTTGCAAAAACAGATCTTGCTTGCGCTTGTGCTCACGTCCGTTGCGATACTGCAGCGAAATCCTGCAGTCTCGTCAACGATGAGGACAACTACTAGAGCCCACCTCTAGCATACTTTCCAGATTCATAGTTTTAGATGGTTCAACCTAGGATATTGCCTATCATATATATTTTTATACATATTAGTCCTTTATCGGGCTTAAATAGATGCTCGGATAGAGATGTACATCCGGACCGAATTGGACCGAAGACTAAACTAGACAAAGAAGCTGAACCGCGGACCAGACCAGAATAAGACCGGTACATTGCGGATTGGACCAAAAGAAAAAGAGACCGGATTGGTTTGGACCAAATTTGCTGGGCTGGCCGCGACAATTGAGTTGGCCGTGGCAATTAGATTGGCCGTGCGATTGGGCCTAAAATGTTGGACTGGATTATGTTCTTTTATAAAATTCGGTCATCGGTCTAGTCTCCGATTTTTCCGGTCTTGGACCAGACCGGACCGATCACCGGTTTGAAGCAAGGTTCGGGACTGCGACCCAAACCGAATTTGTACTGATCAAGACCGGTTTATGCACACCCCTATGTTCGGCTATACGGGCCAAGCCGGATATGCTGACACGTGTTAACTTGTATTAATCTGTCACACTTAATGGATTCGTAGTCTAGCTAGACAAGGGCAACAGGCTGGAGAGCAATTTTGCTTGAAATGGCAGCACGTTCAGCCAATCACTTCACTACAATCATGTAAAAAAATAGTTGAGTGGATCTCAACTCCACTCCAAACTAGAAAGCAAAATGATGCTTACTTTTGGTCATATATTATATACTTAATATTGCATGCTGCTCGTGCAGCTTAGATTTTTTTTTTTTTTTTTTTTTTTTTTGTGCTTGACACTAAGTTGACCTTTTAAAAAAAAAAAAAAAATTTATCATAAAAAACTTTGCCTATAATTGGTCATCTTTTGTACGGCCATCGTTATAGATAAACAGACGGATGGTACGACTCATATTCCACCGATCTAAAAAAAATTTTTATTGAAAAACATGTTAAAAAATTCGGGTTATCCACCACAAAAAATAGAGAAAATAAATCTCCCACATTTTTACTGATGGAGCTTGAAAATTGAATATTGAGACCTCCACTTCTTGCGGTATTTGGGTAAGGTTAAGGATGAACTTATTGATCCATGCAAACTGCTGTTGCTGTTGATCAAAGGTCGCAATAACATTGAAAAGTAATTTAATTTAGTCCCCTTCACAGTAAGATTAACATATGCCATTGGCCTCTGTAAAAGCTTCTACCACAACGTTCATTATAAAACTTCATTTTTAGGCTATTAACATGTTTTTGTTTTCTTTCTTTTTTTTTTTTTTTAATTAAAGGACTTCTTATTTTGAGCCTGTAACACTTTGTTTGAAACTATAATACCTTGATTCGAATCTACGACATTTTGCAGTGCTTCAGATTATCTCGACATGACTTGAAAATCTTGTAGGTGAGAACGAGATTCTTAGCGGTGATAATCCACATTACTATTATTGTTTTCAATATTTTTTTCTTAGATCAATATATGTCTACGCGTACAATTTCCTCAGAATTTAAACAATAATAAAAATAAACTAAAAATGAAAATGTAGCATTTCCGAGAATTTAATCCATAGAAATGTAAATCTAGCTTTTCCTGGATCGCATCACACTCTTTAAGGCTCAAACCACATATATAAAACTTGATAATGGAAACCCTATTAATCCACACCAAGGGATCTATTCATCGCCCTAAGAACGGCGTATGGACCTTTCATATCAGGAGGTTCTGTCACCTTCTCATGCATGAAAATATTACAGCCACGTGAGCTAAAACCAGAGACATACGTTTCCTAAGCCACACGCCTCACTGCTCGAGCTATCCGCGTTGGGCAATAAAATGACGTGAAACCTTCCTTAAAAAATTACACATGTTCCGGAAGCAGGCTGGAATCATGTGCTTTCCGATACATTTCACATTAAAAATAAGTCCAAATCTTGAAAATCTAGCCAAAGAATGAACCAGAAAACCTCAAAAGCAAACCAGGATTCTGGAGAAATATCTGCTTCAGACCAGAAGCAACACTTGCTTCACACATATCTACACTCTGTTCCAGATGTTTATTACTTTACAAAGCAGCTGACCATTTAACCAACATACTAACAAGAAAAACTGTATCATTTTTTTTTAAAAAAAAAGAAAAAAAAAAAAACTATACAAATGAACGTTACCTGGACTCTAAGCCTATCGAAATTCGAAAGTGTATACTCCATTCCACCCTCTATATGCCAAAAATTCTATCTGTATTGCCTAATGTTACTATCATCAGATTTCCTATTAACACCAATGGGTGAAGTTGTACCATCCTCCTTCTAACCATCATAACCTGGTGAATCTGATCCATGAGAACTCTCTACCTCTACTGACTTAGGCGTTCCATTTGACTTGCTGGAACTATTCTTGCTGAGCGCACTCTTAAGAGTCTGAGCCGACTTGCCAGCCTGCTTCATCGCATTCTTTGCCATATCCTTCACTCGCTCTTTATTTGAAAGCTGACTCTCACCATTCTGTATTACGTGCCGACTCTCACCTGTATTTTGGTCTTTGATACATTCATCATCAACTATAAGCTGAACCGCTACCGCTTTCTCGCCGACTGCTCGCAAATTTGACCTTGGAGATGGAGAAATCTCTTTTTCAAGCACCACTGTGGTTTTATTCTTCGGACTGAGAATATCCCCTATTTTATGCATGCCCCTCTTCACCTTAAAGCGTAAACGGCTCTTAGAGTCACCTACATTCTCATATTCAGATGACTTCGGGCTGTCACTAGTATAACTCGCAATCTGAGTTGATGGCCGCCGCTCACGACCTTTCCTGGTCTTCCACACTTGTGAAACATCACTTCCTGGGCGGTGCACCCATACACCTGTCTTCTCTTGCCCGGTGATACTAATGGGTTCAAATTCATCAGCCCACTTATGATCATTAATTATTGATCCGGAAATATCGCTGTCTTGTGCAATTGATGTCGAGGTTGGAGTTTGTACTATTTTGCATTGCTCCTCCAGACCGCCATCAGTAGGTTCTCTGACCTGCAATTCGTGACTAAAGAATTTGAGCAGTTCAACGTATAAGGTGACTCCTGAAAAGTTCAAACTGTCCAACAATCTGATTCTTTATACCTTCTCATTTTCTGCTTCACTGATAGTTATTGCCATGTGCAGTCTTCCCATTTTGATATTTTGCAAATTTATCCATTGATCATGTCTTCGACCACCTCGCAAGTCGCTTACGTTGACTACGCATGATCTGTAACATTTGTCAAGCACAACTATTATAGTAAGTAGGTTTTAATAATTCATGTACTTAGTACAAGGGATTGAAAGGTATGCACCATCTGTACACCAATGGATAAAACTCAGGCAATGACGCTTTGAGGATCGATGACTAAAATGATGAAGCTTACTACTATTACTAAAACTGAAATCTCCAATGTCAAGTGTTTGACATACTAATCGTTGAGATGATTGTCATAGTTTCTTGTATACAGAAACAATAAGTTCTCAGTTGATAGAGGAGGAACCCTGAATTGCGGAATAAGTCTGAAACACTAAACTCCTCGTGCTAAACAAGCACTAATCTAGAAAACCAAGCACTAAAACTTCCAATGGATATATTTACATGCACGCAGACCTGGCTTTTTATTTATGAACATTTTATTCGTCACCAACTGGGTGGTTTTTGTCCGATATCTAGCAGTTATCTTTTTCATTAAAAAATTGGCAAACTATTTTACCTAAATACGACGACTGATAATGACTAAGAGCATCAAAGAGTGCAGAACATACCCGAGTGAATCATCAAAAATACGATCTTTATCACGAACCTCAATAGATAGCATGTTAGGTACATCCCAGGAAGTAATAGGAACCTTAAACTCCTCAAACCATTTTGGAGTCAGAGTCTTCCACTGAATTTTTGTTTGAAATCTGTGTGAACCAAGTTGACCTTTCACGTATGGGTCAGCAAGTCCTGTTTGTTTATCAAGTAAAGTTTATAAAAGGTAATTTCTACAGGGTTCGACATTGTAAAATGAGGGAGTTGGAGACTGAAAGAGCAAGATCAATGTTACCATTCATATCAGATGGTTTCATGTTGGCTGCCTCTAAAATTTCCACTTTAGCAAATGCAATAGCACGTTTCTCATCCACACAGAACCAACCTTCTGAAAAGAATCATAAGCCAGAATGTAACCAAAAGAAGGTTGTTTCAACGACAAAATAAATGATAAATGAGGTCATTTTGTCGTGGCGCTAAGTGTAGCAGCTTATTAAATTTGTGAAGATCCAACTTCTAACTCCCAAAAAGAAATACAGACCCTAAACTGGGGCTAAATCATAACAAAAAAAACCAAATATATACTTTATGACTAGGTTGCTTGACAATAAGTGCAGTGGCCATATGTGCCGGATTTAGGATCTGAATCTAAAATTTTGGTCCAATTGCAACTAAATACGGAGTGAAGAAGCAGCTCAAGCTTATAATGTAAAGATGATGTATAATGCATGATGGGGGTCATACTAGTTACTTCCAACACATAGGATACTAACAGATTTAACTACAGGTCTATAAATGCTAGCATGCAATAGGACTACCTGATAGGAGCAAAACGAAAAGGTTTACAGAATCAATTGGGGATAGTATCACACTTTCCGTTGGGTTGTGGGGATTGTATAAATTTGCCCCAAAAGTTTTATTTTGAGTCTTTGACCAAATTGGGCAACAACAATATGTTTTAAAGTTTGTTTGAACTGTCCCAAATCACTTCAAGAAAATGTCAATTTTTTAACAAAACTCTATAGAGTAAATTGACCTTTCATCTCCATTGTATGTTATCAGAATTACCCTCGGGGATGAAAACTGATAATAATTTATTGATAGGATGGTAATCTAATAGACTTTAATGATAGCAGAAGGAGTTCTTCAAAACAATAATTTCAAAACCTAGAGAGCAATTTGGACAAAGTAGAGTTTACCACATGTCTAGCTAGCATTATTTTTTATGTAATACAAAAAAAATCTTGTATCTCAAAAACATCACTTGGACCTTCAGCACATCAAAATAAAATCAAAGAAACAAGGCTAGTGTATTGTAGAGTTTGCTCTTACCTGAAGGTGTCAAGACAAATTTCTCCACATCAATAACCAACATGTTGGGCTGACAGGATGAAAACGCTATTGTAAGGGATGATTGAATATCAGGTGCTTCCATAAAAAAAACTTAAACCAAGAGAACTCATCACAGTATTTGAATTTGATTTATCACATTTCTCATTTTTCGTCCCCCTCCTAACAAAAAGGGACCAAAGGAAATTGATCTTGTAGCTTTACTTCTTCAAGCATCATTATTATTGACTTACAATTCTTAGCAATTTCCGTGCTTAATATGTTCATTTCATAACTTTAATTGATATACATACGGTACTTAACAAAGTGCTAAGTAAGGCATTGCTACCAGGATAATGTCCTAAAGAATGACAACAGTAAAAAGTAACTACAGTCTACAACTATGCCAGTATCTAAAAAAGAAGGTGCATAAGAATGTACCTCCACTAATGTTTGCTCGAACGCAGTAGCCAAAATCTTATCCTGCAAATTAGCAGAGGCATTAAAAAAACTAAATTCTATAAAAGCCAAAAAACAATCATCAATTTCAAAGAACTACACCACAACTTACTAGCCATCCTGCAATTCCTGGAAGTTCCGTAACATCGACCCCATGATTGAAGATCGGCTTTGCTGTCATCTGAAAGTATGGCGACTCAGCAAAGCAAACACGTACACGACCAATGAATGGCCAACATCGTAGAAACTTCACACCCACAAGGACCTGCAATTACCAAATGGAATTATGAGAAACATACAAGTTCGCTACATTTGGTACTAAATCCTAGTATAAGTTCCTCTAAATGTTTTTGTTTTAACAAAATTCCAAATGGGCAACTAAACATTTCTCAGGTGTCTGTATCACCTCTTTATCATTGTATGAAAGCAGCAACCTTCATTTTTATATGTAGAAACTACTCTAGACCACCCTGCTCTGCAAATGGTCTATGCAGTTGTCTTGTAGACATCTACATTGAGGGCTTGCAGCCAAATGGCTCCAGGTGGCCCTGCAGATCACATATCGTACACAACTTAGGTGATTTTTACTAGGGTGTATATGCATGTTTAGGTAGTCTTCAAGGTTTCCTAACCTTGATTAGCTAGTTTTAAGTAGAAGAATATGTAAGTTTATACATATTCTTACATCTTAAAATGAATGTATGACAATTTTCTTTTTTCCTTTGCTTATGATTTACGAATATAAACAGAGCCAACATGATATCGACTATATTTAACTCGAGTTGGAGTCGATATGCATATGCATCCACATATGTTTTGCGTATAGCATACACGTATTTGCGACTATAGCAACAAAAGGTGTTGAAGTACATTGTTTGATATATTCCTTTATAATATCATACCAAATTTCAGTGTTTTGAACAACGTAGATGCATCAAGTTTAATATCAATGCAAACTACCTATAACAGGTTTGTACTACTATTACACAACACCTCACTAAAATGGATTTGAAAAGTGAAGGTCCACATTTTTCAAAAGAGATTTGAACTCCAGACGAGAAAGTATGCAAGTGCATTACTCAGGAAAGCTGATTACTATTGATAAATCATAAAAGTAATACGTATGTCATACTACTTCCTCTTTTAGAATACTTCAATTATTAGTGCATTCTGGTCTTCCATGTGAGTAACCTAAGAAATTCATCATGCAAAAGATAGTTGTCTTGCTTGCCGTTTGGTTATGTAAACAAATAAGAAATGAGATAAAACAATATGATGCTTGCCTTTCCTTCAAGATGCATTCCTGTTATATGCAACTTGGTCCAAATGCTGATCCCCGACAACTGCACTGACATTACTGAACTCATATCATCAGCAGATAGAAAATTAATCCCCACCTCTAGAACCTGCAATGAGTCATTGCATCATGTTAACAACAAGAAATCTAGGTACAATCATATAAGAATGGCATGACATACCAGGTGATCATCATCAGCTGATTCACCAAGTACTCTAATTCCAGTAAAGACAGGTGGGCTCCTTCCCAGGTAAAGGTGCTGGACAACTGCTTTACGCTGCCATTTGCAATACGTGCAATGTCAACAGTTAGTAAGCATACCAAAATAGTATTTCATCACAAGCATACATATTTTATGAATATCGATTTTCTGCTTTTTTTTTCTTCTGACTACAGGAAAAAGGAAATACCATTGCAGAGCCGTATGCAATGCACAAAAAAGATTGCTAGTACGGTTGTCAATTCTATGTTCTCTTATTGTTATTTTTATTTTCTCCTTTATTTTTAACCCAATATGTTCCCCTATTGTTATTTTTATTTTTTTCATTTACTTTAACCCAATCATGATCATGCGAGATAGAATAGCCGTTTATGATGTTATATCAACAGGGTCATGATTCATCAACCACTATAAGATATCCTTTCCCGAACTCTGCACTTTTCCAAAGGAAAATGAAAGCCACACATCATGATTCACACCTAAGAAAATGCCCACTATAATCTTCCCTATGGTGCAGAAACAAACAACCATCCACGTTTCAGAACTGAGAATAACCGTTTGTCAAAAGGATGAACACAACAGCAAATTAATGTTCATGGACATCTAGATCAATTTATGGGTATCAGTGAGAACATTTACAAACTAGAACCGGATATTTTGAAATGTGCCCTATGATGTCAAACATAGTGAAATAAGCTACCATCTGTAACATCTAAACTTAGAACTCCCTCCAAAGCAAAAGAAGGAATACAACAACATCCGAGACATGAGTCCCGCCGAGTCGGAGTCTAGGGAGGGTAACTGTACACAGCCATGCCCCGAAGGAGGCTATTTACGTAGGAGCCTGGGCCGAAGAAGGCAAATCAAGGACACCAGACCAAGCAAAGCACACAATTTCACAAAACAAGAAAATCACACTGAACATGCACAACCCAAGCACAAAACACACACATTATATAAATAATAATAATAATAGAATATAAATAAAGAAATAAATAAAATAAAATAAAAACGAAAGCAAAGAAGAACAATAGCAATAAAAATAAAATAAAAAGCACTATGTTGTCTAACCGCAATGTCACTGACTCCGCTTGATCGAGAACTAGTTCTTCGTCAACATCTTGAAAGTTAAGGTTCCATCAGATGATTCCTCACCAATCTTTTTAGACCGAAATTTTTTCTTTTTTCACTCACTTGTTACACTTTCAAATCTTCTACGCTTGACATGTCCAAACCATCACAACCGTCTTTCCCTCATTTTGTCCTCCATGGAGGTTACCTAAAGTTTTCGTTCGATCACTGCATTCCGAATTCTATCTTTAACAGAATGACCACATATGCAACGCAACATAGTCATTTCCGCTACCTCATTCCGTTGAGCATGTTGAAGCTTAACCGGCAACATTCGGAGCCATAAAACATAGCCGGCCTTAGGCAGGCGGTAGGATAGTACTTTGCTTTCAGTTTGGTGAAAAGTTTCTATCATATAGAATTCCTGATGCCATCATCTATTTAAACCATCCAGCTTTGACTCGATGGCTAAATTTTTTTTCATTTCTCTATTATCTTGTAAGATGGAGCCTAACTACTTGAAACACGTCTTCTGAGGGATACTTTCAACCTCCAACTTTATTTTACACTGCTCATGCGTGTTAGCGCAGTTAAACTTACTTTCCATATACTCACCCTGTTTAACCTAAAATCCTTTTGATTCTAAAGCCGCTCTCCATTGTTCAAACTTAGCGCAAACCGCTTCCTTTATGCCATTAACAAGCACAATCTCAACTGCAAAAGCACGCATCAGGGAAAACCATCTTGAATTTGTCTTGTTAGCTCATCCATAACTACGCAAACAAGAAAGGGCTCAACGCCGAGCCTTGGTGTAGACCAATGGCAATAGGAAAGGCTTATGAATCACCTATATACGTCCTAATGTACGTAACAACGTTCTTTTATATATCCCGGGTGGTTTTAATATAAGCAATGCATATTCCTTTCTTCTCTAGTATCTACCACAACATCTCTCTTGGAACCCTATCATATGGCAGGTCATATCAAAAGAAGGAATGAGGGATGCATTACTATTACATAAAACATATGAAAGTTTGTCAGGTCTAAACATCACGTAACTTCTCCATACCATTTATGGGAACTAAGAGTTGTCAATCTACAGCCCATATGACTGTGTATAACATTTGTTTTCCTACAGCATTGTGCTTAACATGGGTATTACACTAAAATTAACCAAAACGGTTTTGTAAAACAAATTCATTACTCGGAAGCTACCTGTCAAAGTAAAATAAACTTCAAATGAAATGCATAGAAAGTTGTTAAAAATACTTCGAACTGAAATAGTAGATTAGTGAAGAGACATACAGCAGGCCAAGGCTTGTACTTGTTCAAGAACCACGGTATAATGGGAAAGAGGAACTGTTGAGATGCAACTTGCTCCATACATATAGGCCAAATCTTTTCAACAGCATGATTCAACCATCTCACAGTCTCTGAATCAGAGAGAAGCTGAAAAGAAAATTAAGTCAAACTAATCACCTCCAAAACATCATATATTTATGGCCAAAGCCCTTAAGCCACGTCATGTCATGCTCCACACGCAAGATAAGTACCTTCCTCTGACTGACATTTTTCCTCTCCTCAAATTGCAGCCGTCTCCTTAGTCTTTTGGTGTAACAAGTATTGACCTAAAATGGGGAACATCATAAGTGAAACAAGGAAGCTTCGAAATAGATTCGAAAACAAACAGATCATTACTGCATGACAAAGGCGAAGAAGTTTGTCATAAGACTAGAGTATCATTTCCAATTGAACTACTAACACTTTACTATGATTGAGCACTTGTGTAGCTCGTACAATTAATGGATGCGAACCCCACTCAATCTTCAATCAATTGTCTTCATGCGACCATTGGCATTATATATATATATATATTATATAATATATATAAATATATATATATATTATATATATATATATATATATATATATATATTTATATTTATATTTATATTTATATACTTTTTTTATTTTTTTATTTTTATTTTTTTGGGATGAGACTAATCTCTTTCGGGATAATGATAATTATGGTTACCTCCCCTACCAACATGTGCTTTCCAGCGGGCTTTAAACCCTGAACTAGCAAAGGCCCCTCACCGTTGAGCTCAGCTCGCTGACCAACTGAACTTCACCTTGTTAGTCGACCACTGGCATTATTATGCATGAAGGGATATGCTTGCTACGGGTGCTAGTGGTTTGGGCTTACAAAGGCTTAAAGGTGCTTGATTTGGTGTGTCATGCATGTTCTCCTGGCTGGAACCGAACTCCAGTATTCCGTTATATAGAGCTGGTTAGTAAACCCAACCTAGGCTAACCAATCGCTCCCATCCGAAGAACAAAAAAGTTAGAAGAAGAACAAAACCTTCTACATATAAGAGAACAAATACAATCGCCTAAAGTCTTCCAATTCCGAGTCCATGTAAGCACCATCTCGAACAAATTCCAGGGGAAATCAAAGTGGAGACGAAGTAGATTATCGAAAAATTCAAAACAATTAATGCCTTCCGAGTAGTGATCAAACGCTTACCGCGTAGAGATAAAGCATGGCCGCAATGAAGAGGACGGGGTGGTTCCATCCGAGCTTCGATGAGAAGATCCATAGCGCCAGCAGCACTGCAGCCGCGTGATGCACGACCGTGATCTCCATATCTGGCACCGGTTGCAGACAAATCAAGCTAATCTTGAGAGTTTCAACTCGAGAAATTTTAAAATAAGGAAACAAATGTCGACTTCGACAAGATTGGAGGGAGCGTCAGTTTGTTGACGAAGAGGCGAAACGGCAAGAGAATTGCGAGGGGTTCTTGCAGATCAGCCCCCCGTTTCCCTTAATTGGGCAAATCAGCCCCCGGATTCCGGGGGCAAATTTGTAATTTTTTTTTGCAGATCAGCCCCCCCGGAAACGCGTTTCGGGGGGCTGATCCGCGCACCCCCGAAATAGGGGGGGCTGATCTGCAATTATCCCTTGCGACAAAGGGGGAAACCGGGGGGTATGGGGACAGTACAGACATCTTCTGCCGGGGTCCATGCTTTCATTTTTTATATTTACATTACAAATAAATATTACTAGGAATCAAAAAAACATAATTACTAGCAATGCATCCGTATATATGTGCTAAATTTGTTTTAAATTATTTTAAAATTTTAAAATTTTTAATATTCTTAATTATATCACGAGTAAAATAAATATAATATGAATTCATAAAAAATATATAAAGTAGAAAAAATGTAAGGTTTATAACTTTCAACGAAAAATAAGTCACATATTATTTTTGATAATTATTTTATATAATTTAAATTTATTTTAAATTATTAATAATTATATTATATAATATAAAATACCATTAAATTTATTCTTGTGCTTTAGCATTATAGATCTATAATTTTAAAAAAAATTTCGAACATCAAATTTATAAATTTTAATAAAATTTATATATAAAATATTTTATAAAAAAAATTCTAATTCCAGTACTTCAAAATCTTAACGTATTAGCCTATTTAAAAATTATTTTTATACTTATTAAAATTTATAATTTTTATATTAAATTTATATATATATATATATATATATATATATAATATAGAAAATGGAACTATTGAATAGGAACAGAAAATTTATGTTCTTGGTAGGAGGAGATTTTACATAACCCCAGAAGAATTACATACCCCACAAGAACGAACGTGGGTACGCATGATGGCGGCGGTTGGCAGAGTGGGACCAGCAGATGATGTGGCAGGTCGGGGGTACCCCGATCGCTCGCGGCATTTCCGCGTTCTATACGAGCGGTGAGAGTCAGCAAAGGTATGTATATAGGACTGGATGCTTCGCCGTCGGTAAGTCGGCTTGAGTTTTTTATGGACGGTAGATATTATACCCGCACGAAACGTACGGTTGTTTTTCTCGGTTGCAGTATTCTTTTTTTTTGTTTCAAAATTGGACGCCGATAGCAATTTTTGGCCTGCAAGTCCTATCGGGCTGGATTAGCCGAGTAACATATCGGCAAATGCTAAAACAGCCTCTCAAAATTATCTTCCCTCACAAATCAACCCCTAATCTTATGACGTGCTATATCGGCTACTGCTTTACTATTTCAAACTAGTTTTACACTTATACAGTATACAATTGTAAATCATATATATATTATTAAAAATCTTAATTTTTTCATTTTTTATGTTTTTAATTTTATACAAATTTTATTTCGATTTAACTATTATATTTTATTCGTAATATGTTATTTGAGTAAAAAAAAATATCACATATTATATACAAAATTATTCAGGGGTTGACGTTAAATGGTGTATATATATATATTTGTACATGGTAAAATTTATTTTTAACAATAAATATTATATTATATATAATATATTTACTTTTATACTAATTTTTATAATGTATTTATATTATTTTTATAAATTATTATTTTAATTAACTATTTATTTATAATATTTGATTTTTTATATTTGTCAAATAAGTTACATTACTTTACAAATTCATCTCAATTAATACAAATACCACATGTCTTATTTAGAAGAATAAATACCACATAGCACACAAAAAAGTATTTTAACTACACGTGGTATAACAACTTTTTTCACCAAATTATATATATATATATATATATATATATATATATATATATATATATATATATATATATGCATTTTCAAAAAACTTATCTAACTTACCTTAAGATTTGAAGAAATTACAAGACTGTCATCTTCTTTACGTCACAACCAAATTATTTTCACCAAATCCTTACCACCGCGATCTTCTCGAAATCTTTGCAGGGTATTACGGAAAAAAACCCATAATTTATATAAGTCTCTCCCTTTTTGCCCTAAGCATATCCCACGCAAGATTCAAGTATGTCGCATCCAGCATTTACCTCAAGCAACAAACATCCAGATACTAATATCTGATAATAACATAATTTGACAAAAATAAATTAAAATATGCTTAAATAATTAATATGATTCCATGAGGACAATTACATATCAAAAAGTACGAAAATGTGAAAATTTTATAGTAGTTGATACCAACACTACGTTGACACGTTCAAAAATATATCAAACAAATTAGAAAAAATATCTATAAATTTTTTTTTTTAAAAAAAAAACAAATACGCTAGGCAGGAGTTCATACACGTATATGCCTATTTATTTACTTTTTATCTTTTAAAAAAATTTATTTTTTCGGAGTAGTACAATTTTATATAATACTACAGTACATAGAGATAAGTTGATCCATATGGAATTGGGCTAAGAAGAACCGAGGTGACTGGACCGAGACTAAGGTGGATCAGTGTTGGCATAGCCAAAGCCTAGGTGAAAGCATGACTAAGGCCGAGGTAAGACATGGTCGAGACCGAGGTAAATGCATGATTGAGGTTGAGGTCTGCATGGCCGAAATCGAGGTACAATGCATGATTTTGCTTGACAAGAAAGATAGCGGTCTATCAAATTTGAACGGCTGATAACTTCAACTACGAGTTTATTGTATCTAAACTTAATGATTGTTTTTAACCAGTATGTAAGAGTATTTATTACATTATAATGTACAATAGCTTAACTTATAAGCTAGGTGAGTTGTAACCCTTAATCGACTCGCTTAGGAAGACGACATGGACTTTATTTTCCTTTAAATACTAACTAGTTTTGCACCCGTGCGATACAAGGATGTTAGTCATCAATAAAAAATAATAATTAATATTATTTTATATTTTTTATTTTATTATTAAATTTTATATTTTATTTATCACATATTATTAAAGAAGACAATTATTACTTGTTATATATAAAATAATAAAATTATTTGAAAATAACGTGAAACGATAATGATATCCAGTTATATATATATATATATATATATATATATATATATATATATATATATATATTGTTTTATAATATGGATAAATTTGATTAAATGAATTTTATTATACAATTTGTATTATTATCATTTTTACGTAATTGTGTAGATCATTTTTTATAAACTAATTGTTATTTAATAAATTTTTTATTATTTTTTTAACTTTATTTAGCCTTTTTATATTTTTCAAATTAATTACGTGATTTTCAAACTCTTAATAGATAATGAAAATACTATATATTTTTTTAAAAAAAAGAAATACCAATGACACAACGAAAGTCATTAAAATGCCATATTGTGCAACTGCTTGACCACTCAATTTTATATATTTATAAATATTTATATATTTTTTATTATATATATATATATATATATATATATATATATATATATATATATATATATTATATGGTTTTTGATCAATTTTGCACCCATCGGATGCATAGATATAAGTGTGTATATATATATATATATATATATATATATATATATATATATATATATATTCAAAAGATTAAATTTTTTTTAAAATATATTCATTTTATATAAATTAATATTTATTTTATTAAAATATTATATTATATTTATCACATGTTATTAGAGAAAAAATAAATACTAAATGACATATCGAAAGTTACAACTTTGATCACCCCTTTATGTATATTGTATATAACTATATATAATTTATTGAGAATTTGATAATAACCTTTCAAATTCTTCGAAATTGTTATAATTTATATTTAATATAAGTAAAAATAAATTATTATAATTATACTTATTTTTATATTTAATTTATTATTAATAATATATTAAATGTTCATTGAATCAAAATTTTTATTAATAATATGATTAATTACATATTTATTATATTTAAATGTGTCACATGTCAAATTGTGAGATAATAGAGATGCCATGTAGCATATAGTGAGTTATAAAAAGTGCTACATGACACCCAACTATTTTGATAGAGAGTTATATATATATATATATATATATATATATATATATATATATATATATATATATAGATGAGAAACTCAGGTTTGGTATATTTGCCACCCACCAAAATCTATTTCTCTATCTTTGTGTTTTATTTTCTGATCATATCCGAAATCGGGCCAACACTCCTAGCACCTCTAGATCCTAGACTCCAAGTTGCTCAACATCACGCGAGGGCATGGATCATGAGTAATATATTTTTATGTACTCAAATATTTAAAATATTTAATTTTTATTGATTAATTAGATTTTTACTTTTAAATTTATCTTAAGGATGCAATTTGTTGTATATATATAGACTGTATTATTAAATATTATTATATTTTATATGTTAAATATTTAATGTTAGTTATTTTTAATTAATATATTTTTATTATACATATCATAATTTTTATAATATTTTTTTAAGTTCTAAAATTTATACTCTACATTGCAGCGGATGTAATCCGAACTCGAAATATGATTATTTTATTATCATTTAATAATAAATATATCTGAACTCTGTTGCAAGCCATTGGCATTCATCCCAACCCATTATCCAGACATAGCATTCATTAAGCACCATGTGAAATCGCATCTGAAAATTTTAAAAACAATATGAACTACTGCAGTGGAGAGTCAGATTCTTATCTATTTCATTCATGTTCGAGTAAATGTAAGAGTTACATATACGGATGTGATCTTTCTTTTACTGCAACGCAAAATTAAGATAAAAAAAAAAAAAGGCCTCGGACCTTCGGGTCGATTCATAAAATATGAATTAATAATATCTATAAATTTATATGTCATTACAGTTGTACAATTTCTTTTTTTTTGGATTAGCTTTAAAGGAATAGTTCAAAATTGTAATTACTAGTGCATTTTTAACCGACGACCGATGAACAAACGCCCAAATGTTCCAGCCACGGCACCAAGAGACAAAACCATGAGCATTTGATCGGGCTAGGGATCAAGAGGAGGAAAGAGTTATAACACTTCCTTACATTCTTTACAATACTTACATTCCGTGGATAGTGATACAGATTTCGAGCATGTTCAAAATGAAAGGATGAAATTTTTTTATTGGTAGAATAAAATTTAAAATTATCCGTAAATTTATTTATTACAACGATTATATAAGATTTGATTAATTATCAATATAATTTTCTCCAAAATATTTTTTTTACGTCGCAGTTAGCAAAAGAACCAATTCTATTTCCTTCTAGAAGGGGTGGGCATTTGCTTTAGACAGCCGACCCTAAAGAAAATGTTTCCTATTATATATGCTATTGTGCAATACTAAAATGGATTTAATGTGTCCTATTTCCGAAAATAGGTTTAAGTTAGTGCTCACTTGATGTTAATAGGATCGTGTTTTACCATTTATAATAATAGGTGTCCTATTATGTAATCGTGAATTAGTTTGAATATACAGTAAACTTGTTTTTTCTTTGGGTTTGAATGGCCGATTATCTTGGACTTATTGCTACTGACCATGACCGGTAGGCCGGTACCTATCCATTTTCATGGACCGAGCTCTATCTAGAAGGACAAGTGGGTCGAAATTTAAAGATTTGTTGCTCTTAGAAAATGCCGTGCATGAATGTAAGTGATATTCTAGAGCATAAGAATATATATATATATATATATATATATATATATATATATATATAAAGAGAGAGAGAGAGAGAGAGAGAGAGAGAGAGAGAGAGTATGAATTTGGACTACCATGTATTGCATGAGGCCGGAATGCTGAGCTGAAACTGAGGCTAACGTGTAGAGCTGAGGGATGAGGTCAAGGAAAACTGAGATTAAGGCTGACGTGCAGAGCTGAGGCATGAGATCGATCTCATAGCTAAGGCGGAGGTGCAGAGTTGAGGCATGAGGCCGAGATGCAGAGCTGAGGCTGAGGTTCGAGGTGCTGAGCTGGGGTCGAGGTCCGATGTCGATCCAACCTCTATATGCAGAGTTGACGTCTCCCAACTAAGATCCGAGGTCCTAACTCTCTATGCCGATCCGATCTATGTCTGCGCTGAGCTGGCCTCTCCTAGCTAAGGCGCGAGGTCCGAGGCCGAGATCTAAAAACCAATCAGTTACAAAATTGAATAGTCAAGCCACTACTTCCACTACTCGAACAAGAACCAGTCAACTCCAATCCAAGAGGAAGAATCGCTCAAGAACTGTTACAAAGCAACACATGGCATGCAATAAAGAAGGAGTTGACCAAGTAATTAGGATCTACTCATATTCACGAGGGAAGTGTCTATAAATATAGAAATACTGGAGCAAACTAGAGTCTGAACACATTAACATTTTATCTCGTAAAGCATTCGTATAATATCCGATACCGACACTCTGCGGACACGTATCGGACACACTAGACCAACATCCAAAAAAATAAAAAAAAAAATTCGGATATTCGTGTCGGAAACGGTAGACAGTAGAGTGGACGCGTATGTCCGTATTTATGATGTTTTTTATTTTTCACCTAAAATTTTAATTTTTTCTGATAGAAATGAAATAGTATATAGTATTAGCAGTATATAACGTAGATGTATAATATAGTAGTGTATTTAAATATTAATTACAAATAAATTGGATTTTTGCTATTTGTATTTATCTCAATAATATGAAATATCATATATGTATGTGCTTTGCTATTGAATTTTGTTGTATATTCAGATATTTAAATATTTAAATAAATTATTATAAATTATTTATATTTTTTATTATGATATTCAAATCATAGTAGTGTTCTATTTTAAGAAAAAAATTATTGTATCGTATGTCCATGTCTATTTTTTAGGCTCTCCCTTTCTAAGTGAAGCCTAAACCATTTGATTTTAGACAGGCCTTTAACATAAAACAAGTTAAAAACAAACTTAAGTTTGCTTATAATTAAATGGATAATCGAAATTCGTTAATGATGTTATCGGTAATGTAGAAACCGTTTCGTCCAGATCTCGATTGAGATGTAAGATAGAAACCAACAATGATCGTAGGCCTAAAATATTATATTTTGTGGAAATAGTTTTGAAGTTAATATGCAGTTGATATTATAGGGTTGTGTTTTTACCATTCATAATCATAAGACCAAATAAATTAATAAACCAAAGAAGAGCTGTAGCTCATCCATTTTAATCGTATTTTCAAATGACATCCATCACCTCTTCTCCACTTATAATCTTTTGAATGAGACCGCCGTTATTAATCAGATTCACCAAAATTTTCGATATAATCAAAATTTAATACTGTGTATAGAGTATATATAGTATAAAACACAGTATATTGTTATGATTATATCAGAATTATCAGAGTTCTAGACGAATCGACACTTCTAGTTAAATAATGTACTGAATCAGAAACAAAAACATCAACTCCTCTCAGATGTAATAATAGTGAATCCATTCATATCCTTCACTGAATACTGTTAAATGAAAAACTCCCTGATTAAAGGATAGTTTCACGACCAGTGTTAGTCCAATTGGTTAACGGAATTAGATATTCGAAGAAGAATAAAGATTTATTCCTGATAAAAATAGGTTGGAGGTTCGATTTCTAATAACACTCCCTTATGTTAGATACTATGTTATGAGTATCTACTGTTTACACCGTTCATTATTCCATCGAATTTAACTTCTTTAAGCCTTACCAATTATGTTCTTCAATATTAGTTTTGGCCAATTTGGTATTGTAATTCTTTAAAAAAATCTAAAAATATTAGTAATTCTATTATTATTATTATTATTTTTATTTTTAATATTTGGTTAGATTCACAATTTAAACTTTTACACTCATATCAAGGCTATCCCTGGAGTGTAACACTGACATTCGGCCTATTCAAATTGAAAAGTTGAGGAAGTTGAGTGGAGATTTTTCGATTAGTTGGAATAACTAGGTCGGTACCACTCATAAAATCCGTACAACGATCGTACAAAAATAATTCGATTACGAATAGAATTTTTCGTAATAATCTAAAATAAATAAATTTTATATATATATATATATATATATATATAAAGACATAGTCTTGGCACCTCCACCTCATAGTGTTGTTTAATACTTATATTTCTCTTTATGTTGCTCCTTTTAGCCTTTTATTAATATTTTGTCTCTCTTCGGTTATTTGTTGTGTTTTATTATTTCTTAGCTTTGCTCGCAAATGTATGATTGTATTTCTTATTCTGTAAATTTAATTACGGGCAGGTGGGACTGTGCATCTGTGTATATGAGTGTGGATATCCAAATCGCTGGTCATTAGAAAATAATCTTTTTTGAAATATAGCTGTATATTTTTATTAATTACATGACTAATATTATTGCTGTATACTCATATCAGCGCGCATAATATTCTAATATTTAGTACAAATAATTGTACTATACTTTCTATATTAAGTTTCAATATCATTTCAATCCATACCTACTAATAAAATTCGCTGTAATATCTCACATTAACTATTTTTTGTACAAAAGTATCTTATTTCAATTATTTTTTGCGTTATTTTTAATTTTTAAAATAATTATTTAGCAGAATTTTTCAAAAATTTTCAACATGAAAGTTATAGATTTTGATGCGATGTACAACTTTCATGTTGAAAGTTTTTTTAAAAAAATATTTTTAAATAGGTGTTTTGAGTTTTCAAAATTCATGTCGCATTTTAAAAATATTTTAATTATTAAGATTTTTTTTACTATTTTTTACATCTTAATATAATTAATTAAATATATTTAAAAAAAATTAAATAAAATTTATAAATCTTATCAAAATTTACAATATTTATATTTATTTATTTTTTTTAAAATATTTTAAATAATTATTTTAAAATATTGAAAATAATTGGATCTTACTATAATTGATATTTAGGCTTGAATCTAACTTATAACAAAACTTAACATTTTGTATATGCAACTCCCCCTATTTATTATTTCTCATTTTATGCCTATTCTTAGGATGCACCATTTTACACTTACCTGTAAAAAACATAATTTTCACTAGGTTATTAACTTAAACCAATTCTAGATATGAAACACACTAGCATTTTTCTTTTAATCATTTATCATCTTCTTCGTTTTATCTCGACGAAGTACTTATCTGTCGCCATGAATCCAGCCAGCCCGCACCTCGAAGCTCTGGAAAGCGGAAGCTCATCTCTCCGCCATTAATGTCGTTTCCCTTAACACGGCAAGCAAGATTCCCGACACTCCCTCCTTTAATGTCCGGTCCTTTAAAAGCTTAACAAGGGCTTTATTTCTTCTCCTTCTCATTTCGCGCGCGCCTTCTCCTCCTCACCAGATCACAAGTACTAACAGTGTTGATCTTTCTGAATTCCCATCGGAAAGACAACAAGCTTTTCCAAGGTCCATCTATAGAAAGCATTGCGATTCATGTTCGATCGTACACGTGGGACTGTCAAAGACTCTGATCATTCTCAGTTCTCTTTTTCGCTTTCGTCTCCCTTCTCCCAACTTTTCTTTGCTGGTTTTTAAGGGTAAGATGAAGGAATTAAAGACGGTGGCAGAGAAAGTGGAGCTCGTGTGTGGGGAAGAACACATGGGGAGTAATGCGCTACAGTGCACCCCGCTGGGAGACAACTAGGGTTATGATTACGAGGACGATCGAGAGAGTTGATGGACCTTTAAATTAAGCTTACTTGAAAGCTTTTATTTTATTTTATTTTTGTTTTTACGCCAGGGGACTTGCGTTCTTCGGATAATGGAGAAGTTCTAGGGTTTGTGATGGAAGGAATGTTTGATTAGTGTTAATCTTCTCATAATTTTTATTCTGCAAATACCAAAATATTCAAGTTACTATATATTAAATGTGTAAATGGTGCATGTCAGAATAGTTTTTTGAGTTGAAAATTTTACAAAAATATATAGTTTTTTTGAAGGGTGGTTGCGTACATTTACACTCTACGGATTTTGCGGTGGCGGAATTCGACTGAGCTGTTATTATCTAAAAATTAAAGGCATCGTTTGAAAAGAAAAAAAAAAGTAAGTCGAAACTGAATTTGTTTAACAATTCAAAAGGCTGGTTTTAGTCGGTGATTTAATTAATTTGAATATTCGCAATAACCGAACCAACTATTACAATTAATTCAAGATATTAAGGGCGCATTTGCAATATTTCATTTTAGGAATATTGGTAAAAAGATGGATTTGCCAACTGGATATAAAGAAATGTATGATACAATTAGATGGATTGTTCTCATGGTCTGAGATATATATATATATATAATATATTATTATATATATATATATATATTATAGTTCTGAATTTTTTAAATTCTAAAAATAACGCTCATGTTGGACCATCATCTTCTTTATTGAAAATAAATACATGTTATAAAAGTAACGCTAAGAAGTTTGACTTTTTCTTTATTTAAAACTAATTTAACGCTATAAAAATAACGCATATTTGACTTTTTGTTACAAAGATTTAACTCCAAGAAACTCGATTCCAAGTGGGAACAAAACCCAGCGGATTTTCGGATAAATATTTGAAGATCGTGAGATATGTGTTTGTATTTAATAACATATTAAGAGCACTGCATGTCTGCATTTTACATTTTATTAAAAAAAATTATGATATACCTTTTAGAATGACCCTAGGTGTTCTATCAAATGTGCACGCATGTTATTATTATCGCTATTTGGATTGGGTTCAAAGGCCATCTAGATCAAGAATATTCATTTAATATTATGTCCCAACCATCGAATCTAGCCAATGCAAACTTATTTAATTTTTTTAATATTCTCCAATAGATTGGAAAAGGGCTAGCCGGATAGTATGTTTTCATTTTTTTTTAGGGGTTAGCCAATGCAAATTTATTTAATTTTCTTAATATTCTCCAATATAATGGAAAAGGGCTAGCCGGATAGCCTGTTTTCATTTTTCTTTTGTTAGGGGTTTGCCTATTCTCAAAATAAAAATTAGGGGATATTGACATTAAGCCCTGCCTTATGTAAATAATAGCTTTTTGGATTTGTGATTTAATTTTTATCCAACATCTCCATAAAGATTAAGTAGTAAAAATATAATCTCTTACGATCCGTGCTTGTTGATTCGAATATCCGATCTATCATTTATGAGAGGTAGGCTGCAGTCGCTCCTCGTATCATGTCCGACTGACTAATTGGACTAAAAGTTTTGGGTGTATAAATAATAGTTAATTTCATGACAAAGAAATGGTGAAATATTAGGAAATAAATGCGTTACAAATGCAGTTAAATTCCATTTTGACTAACATTAATCTTCAAACATAAAGTTAGAAAACCAAGTTAACGAACCATCAAATACTCATTATATTGTATTGATGGAGAGGGAATCGAGTATTCTCTGTGGCTGCGATACAGCCGTTTATCTCAAGTAGCACGTATCATAAAATTTAAAATTTTCGTCGATCTATTTGATCTACTTTTAAATATATTTTTTTAAAAATTAAACTAAAAAATTATAAATTATGACATGATATACAACTTTATAGTTCAACGTTTTTTGACAAAATATTAAACAGTATGTCAAAAAAATAATTCAAACTTTGTTATCTTTTTGACATATTATTTAATATTCTTTTTAAAAAGAATTGAATTATAAATTATAAAATAGTGTCAAATCCTATAATTTTATAGTTTAAATTTTTTATAAAAATACTTAAAACTAAGTCAAATAAATTAACGAAAATTTTATATAAAACTTCGTGATACATAATACACGATATGGATGGTCTGGATTGCACAGCAGACGATCTCAACTCGTATTGACGCGGTTGAATTGAACATTGGCTACCATTTTCACAAATAATTCACTCTTCCCAAACGATTCACTGTGCAAAATTCCATATTTTAATTGAATTAATAATGCTTTTTTGTGGGTAATAGCATATATATATATATATATATATATATATATATATATATATATATATATATACACACACACACACACACTGATTTCTGGAAATGAAAAAAATATATGGTTGTGTACATGTGTATATATTTATGAAAACACTTGTCTGTATAGAGATAAACAAATACACGACTGTTCTATTTATACATGATAGTTAATTACTTTAAATTTTAGATATTCATTTTATAAAATACAAGTTTTACCGTCGTTATCTTAAAGTTTGGAGACGAAGAGAGTAAAAGGGCGTATTAACTCATAGGGTAATCCCCTCGGGTCAATCCAAGCTAGTTATGCCCAAAAACCCTGCATTTACTAACAGCCCTACCCCCATTTTCCAATCAAATCCCTCTTTCATGCTCCCTCTGTCCCTTGACTTTCAAAGCCCCTCCCTCTTTCTCCATTAACTCTTGCAACCACCTTTCACATTTAAATTATTAATTAATCCCACACTTACATCTTCTCCTCATTAAATACCAGTCTGCATCCTCCGAAGCCCTAATCTCACATAACACTCATATACAACAAAAAGCCAAACAAAAGATAACTCAAAAAAGCTTCCCTCACTCTCTCTCCCTCCCTCTCTCTCTCTCCTCTCTCTCAAAACTTCTCCATCATCCTGCAGAAACTTTCTTTGCTTGCTGTGGAGGCAGTACTAATAAAGTCCCCAGCAGAAGGGGTTTCAATATCTTGCTTGCTTGGTATACGAGGGAATTCCAGTGTACTTTGAGTAGTGGGTGATCAGAGATTTCAGACCTTTGGATTTAATGCTAAAGTAGCATAGGTATGGGCCTTCACTGCACTCTTTCCTCTACTTTTTTCAATCTGTGACAATCTTCTGTTCTTTTCAATTTTGAGGGGGGTTTTAAGAGAATGAAATGATCTTTCTTCTTAGGTTTAAAACCTTCGATACCATAATTTGATTATGAGAAGATTGATTGAAGAGCCTAAGTTGTATTGAAGACAGTACTGGTAGGTGGGAGGCTTTTATAAGAGCAGGAGTTAGAGGCCCCAGAGTGCTAGTGAATAGATAGATAGATAGATATATAGACAGACATATAGAGAGATTTCTTATATACAAAGCGAGTCTATTTCTCTTCTGCTATCTTATTTTTTTCACTAACTCTGTTGCTTCACATCTGGATTAGATCTTCTGAGCAGCTAGCAGCAGAGTTGTATCAGATAGCCATCTCCTCCCTTTCCTCAACTTCATCATCACCATCACCATCACCATCATGGCCTCTTCTAACAGGCACTGGCCCAGCTTATTCAAGTCCAAGCCCTGCAACACCCATCACCAGTGGCAGCATGACATCAATCCATCCTCGCTCTTGTCCCAGAAGAGCTCCCCCTACGCTCCAGGTAAATCTCATCATGGCCCTGCATCTTCTCTCCAGTTCATTTCTGTCTGGCCCACCCTCATCTGCCTGATAGTGCATGCCGAGGTAGCTTTCATGGAGCTCATCATTCCTGAATTAGAGCTCTGTAGCAGCTTTTGTAACTCTGCAGGGGCAGTCTTTCTAACTTGCATCTTCTTTAGTTCGTTTATATTTAATTTTTAATTGGAATAGTTTTTACTCTTGAACAGAGTTATTTTCTCTCGGGTTCTATGGTAGAAGCTGATAATCAAGAACAATGAATCATGTGAGAGAAAGAGAGAGATAAGTGCATGGTTGATCAGAGAATGTAATTTGTAAGAGGATGAAATTAGGGTTAGGGTTTTCAGGGTTACTAACAGTGTGTTGTATTATTGGTAGCCGCAGGGTATGAAGAGAGGAGTCCGGAGCCGAAGCCACGATGGAACCCAAAGCCGGAGCAGATCAGAATATTGGAGTCGATTTTTAATTCGGGCATGGTGAATCCACCTCGCGACGAGATACGCAAGATCCGAGCTCAGCTCCAGGAGTACGGCCAAGTCGGCGACGCCAACGTCTTCTACTGGTTCCAAAACCGCAAGTCTCGCAGCAAACACAAACTGCGCCACCTCCAATCCTCCGCCTCCCGCCAATCCTCCGCCGCCCGTCAACATGCCGGCTCCAACTTATCAACCGCAGCAGCTCCCTCGCCCGCCGCTACTTCGTCTTCTTCCTCGTGCTCCGACAGATCCACGGGTCGGACAAGCCCCGTCCTCCGCCACCGTCTCTGGCTGCCATCACCCCCACTGTGGAGGCATCAGCCTCGCCCGCAGCGTCAGTAAACCAGACCTTCAATCTTTCTACTGATCAGTTCTGCGCCGAACACAGTCTTCCATTCCTTCAGGCACCACTGCAGAGCTACTGCTACACGCCGGCGGGCATCGATCTTGCCGGAATTATCTCTCCCGGGCCGGATGCGGGGCTTCTCTGGACTGAGCTAGTCATGGGGCAAGATGGTAGTAAACCCTCACCGTCGTTGCACCCCAACTACGGCTTTCCACCTACTAACACTGCTGCAAAGACTTGTGATAATAATCCTAACACTGTAACAGTTGCAGCCACCGGCATCGCTGCTGCCACTGGCGCTGCAATAATGCTACTACTACTCCTGGTATTGCCGGTGCTCTCGTCAATGAAACGCAAGGTAAGTAAAGTAGCACTGGACATGTGTAATTTTTACATTTATCGATGTGTTTCTAAGACTATGCCTACCGTAGTTACGTTCTTTTTATGAAATAAGAGTTAGAACTTAAGTTTAAAATAATTTTCAATTTAAATAAATAACGTGCTTTCGTTTTTTTTTTTTTTTTTTTTTTTTTGTGCGCTGAAAAACTTAGTGTTATATCTTATCCAACCATCTCAATCTTTCCAATCAACACGGTCTTGTCATTTTCGTGGTGCTCTTTACGATCCAATCTGTCTTTAATTGTATTCCATTTGCTTGTTCTGCCATGTGTAGACGAAATTGAAGTCTAGGTTTGTCTCATTATTTGACCCAAACTGGAGGAGGATCTGACAAGCAATCCCATAGAGAAAGTATATGTTCTTCATATGCCCCAAGTACTCGAAACCAGTCTAGAAGAAGTAATTCATGATTTTATTCTTCAAATTTTTTTTTTGTGAAACAAACTTCATTGAATTCGTTCCGAGAATAGAAAAAATGTCAAAAAAAAAAAAGAAATTTAAGAACCGTAGAAACAGAGATCGAAGAGAAAGAAAGACAAAGTGAGCTCATGATGACTGAACTGAAGGGATTGATCGGTAGAAAAAGTGCTCACTTGCCCTCCTTTGTCTAGTCTTGTCATCTAGTTTCTCCATTGGTTGCACCGCGTACGTTGTTGAAAAGATAGAGTTGATGTGAGCCTTTTTTTTTTCTCCACTTTATATTTTTTTTTTCTTGGTTACTTTAATTAGTTCTCCCATTTCGCAGCATTAGTCGTCTATTAGAGCACCAATACCTAGATTGAACGTGTGCATGGATGCATTAAAACCTCTTCAATCTCCTACGACTATGAAAACAATAACTCAGTCTTTGACCTTGACTGTCACCTACTCATATTAATTAATCATTTTTAATGCTGTTAAAAGAAACTTAATTCATTGTTAATTATATTGCAGGGGCAATGGGGATTGGAGTCACTTGTGCATCCGCAACGGCGACAAGGTCTATCGTGTTCATAAACGATGTGGCATTTGAAGTAACGGCAGCGCCGATAAATGTCAGAGAGGCATTCGGCATGGATGCCGTCCTCTTCAACTCCTCCGGCCAGCCGGTCCCGACCGACGAGTGGGGACTCACTATCCAGCCCCTGCAGCATGGATCATCGTATTACCTGGTAATCAACACAAACTTCTTTTGAACCCCCCCAAAAATAAATAAGATCATATCAATATATAATTGTTAACTTTAGTTTCTTGATTTATTCAGGTTTAGGGGTATAAACAATCTGCAGGCTGGCAAGCAAAGGATATGGTGATGGATCTATCTAGAGTTGATTAGGAAGCTAATGAGTTGTAGTAATGTCGTTAAACTTGTCCCTCTTCATTGTTGGAGAACGAAGTTGTTTAATCTATGTCGGTTAAAATTATGGTACTTTTTTTAAATTAAGAATGTTCGATTAAATATATCTATATAGTTAAAATTCATACATTTTCCAGCAAAAATTGTTCTTTTTTCATTTTTCTTTAAGATAGTGGCTACGCAAGCATTCTTCCTCAAGAGATATCTTCGGTTCGAATACAACATCTTTGCACAAAAAGAAGGTAGGAAACCCATACTCCGTTGTCTCGATGGCTGCTAGCTGCAATGAGCTAGTGGATTTAATCCTTTCCGAGAAGGTGGCTCGAGCGCTCGGCAAAAACTACCCCAAAACCCGAGGGTTCTCTTATATGAAGATTTGCAAAGTGAACTTTGTCGGAGTTTACCTTGCAAATCTTATAAAAAGAAGTTAGTAGCACATAAAGTCTAGTGATTTGGTAAGTCAATAAGATAGCTGAGGACGTCTAAGATGAATGGTAGACCTTCCATATCAAAACTCGTACTGTTTATGTTAGAATTCCGTAAGTGCCACCTTAAGGACGAGAAGCACTTATCTCTTCTTTACTCCGTAAAGAATAACTCGTTATTTTTGTATCCCTACCTAATAGAAGGAATAACTTTATCATTAAATTATTTTAAAAATGAATCAGATAATTGTTTGGGTCTCCATATATAAATTTGTTGGTGCTAGTGGGTTGTGAAAAGTTCATATACATCAATATATATATATATATATATATATATATATATATATATATATATATTATATATATATATATATATATATATATATATATATATGTGACCTATGTTGTCAATGCGTCATTTTTGTTGCGGTGCAAATTGTAAGTTAGAAGAATGCAAATGTAGCATCGCTGAGAACAAAAGCATAGTGATGTTAGGCAACTTTGGTAATGTAGTTGATAAGGTAGGCCTCTGTTGTCTTCGGGTAGCCTTTTGGAGCGTTGGACTACTTCATAGAATTTCATCCATCAATGTTGTCGACCTACCCGCCTAAGGGCGCTGCTCGCCTGTTCCACGCGGAACATAAAATAGAAAAATATAGGCCGGAATTGCTCCATTAAGTTCTGTACGAATCACGAGATATTATATAAATTTTTTATTTATTTGATATATTTGGAAGTATTTTTAAGAAAAAATTTGAAATATAAAATTATAAATTTTGATATGATTTATAAATTTATAGTTAAAATTTTTTTGAAAAAATACTTGACACATCAAAATCTACGACTTTGTAGTACAAATTTTTTCTTAAAAATATTTTAAAATAGATCAAATAAGTCGATAAAAATTTTATATAATATCTCGAAAAGCACACAACACAGATAGAACGACGAGGAGGCACCCACCCTCTCCCCCCTCTCCCTGCCTCTTCAGTGGGAGTATACTATAGTTACGTCCGATCATTTGTATCCGATTATTTGTAATTGTGATGATCCGAATCTCAATTAAATAAAAGTGATAATAAAAAAAGGATTAGTTGTGAATATCTAGATTACTTCTAACATTTCTAATTTTTGTTTTAGATTCGAATAGCTTCTCATAGAAATATATATATATATATATATATATATATATATAATATATATATATATATATATATATATATATATATATATATATATATAGACATACTAGCTAGAGACTATAGCTTAGAGGCTCCTGTGTTTTAAAACTCAAAAGCAGTTCTACCTCTGTTTTCACAGTTGTGCGCAAAGGACATGTTTCATTGCATGTCTCGTTGGTAACCATGACATTATACGTACCAACTTGTGAAGTTATCAATCACATTTTGAAGTACCAACTTTTGAAATAATCATTAGTCTTCGTGGGGAAAAAAAATTGGATATATAAGTTTAGCTCCTATTTTTATAGTGTCATTCTAAATAAATTTTATTTTTTTTATAATTACTAAAACAACAACAATGTATTTTTTAAAAAGAAATTGATGTGCTCCATAATTTTATATTTATTTTTTTTTTTTTTTAAAAATACCTCTAGTTAGGTGATGAGACTCCAAAGTCTTTAGCAGCTAAAAATGAGAATTTATTTAAAAAAATCCTAATTTTTAAAACTTTCTCAAATAAATCCTTTCTTTTTAACTTAAAATTAAAATCAGTCCGAACACTTATGTATATCTATCTTTTGAAAAAAAAAATACACATTAAAAAGATTTTGGCGGGTTAATAACTTTTGTATTTAAAATTTTTTTAAAAATTAATCTAAATAAATATTTTGAGGCTCTGAATTTTTTCAACAAGTAAAGGAATTGGAGCTTGAAACATCTTTTGGGAGTTTTATTTTTTTCAAGAAAAATTTGAGCAAAAAAAGTTGTAAAGCACGCTAAAATATAGCAGTGCTCCCTTTATTTTTCTTATTTGAATGGGACGGCATACAGGATTTGAGGTGAGCAATGCTGAACCTCTCAGAAGGATCTTGGAACAAGTGAAATTCATCCTCTGCGTATTCAAATGGTGGATATCAGCATGCAACAAAACATGTGGTAAAAATACCATCCCCCCCATCAAGATGTTAGAATTGATAATTTTATTTTATTTTATTTATTTTATTTTATTTTATTTTATTTTTTTGTTTTTTGAGACACAAAGCATTTCCATTTGGCAAAATGGGGTAAAATTAAAACATATAATTTGAAAATCATAATGTGTCTTTAAACTATTACATTATACGTGCGTGATCATGTTTGTATTGAGGATATTCTAGTTATTTCTTTTTCTATAAACCTATGTGACTGATTGCGTTGTCTTTTTTGGCTAAAGATCTACGAAAATAATGAGAACTATCTAAAGTAAAAAAAAAAAACTAATATAGCTGTTGCTAGTCTTATTCTTTCTAAGCATAATAAAATTAATAGTTATATACATACATTTATATCTTCTTATATTGTATTTAATAACTTAAGACTTTTGTATAAAAAAATATCTGGTTAATACGTCAAAACAATTGAAAACCTCAAGTTAAATATCATAACAAGTGATACAGTTAATTGGGACACCCTGTTTTGGGCCACCAACATGGGCGTGGGCCTATGATATTTTGCACAATATGCCCCTTATAATGTGTATTGTCAAAATGAGATGCACATCATATTTGGCACAGCCAGCCCTTTTCATGTGAAATGGCAATGCTGCCCCTAACTTGTACATCAGGTCCATGAATCCCTAAGTTGGTTCCAACAACATTTTTAACAAAACTACAGATAAATATGTAATTTGCCAAAATGCAAAGTTTTCTGGGGATTAAATCTCCTTTGCATCTCTCTGCCTATTCTTATATACTAACATTGCAATCTTTTTTCAGCTTTCTTTCTTCCGCTTGCCAATTTTAATTATTTTTTCGACTGCTTTCTACTACCAAAGTTTTCAGCCATTGCCGTCGTATATTTAGCTCCTATAGCAACATTATCGTCATAGGAACTTTAATAGAATGCGGCGAGAGTTTTTTGCCATACTATCTAACACCACCGAGAGGATTCATAAAACTCGCTCCACTCCTAGTTGGAATTATACTGTAGGAGAGCCACCAAGGGCTAAAAGAGCACATCAATGTCTCTTACTCATGGTAGGAGGTTTATAAATTATACAAGCCCGATCTTGCGAATTTTAGTCTCGGGTAACCCTTTTCTCAAAATATATAACCAAGAAAAAAAAAACAAGAAAACGAAGTTGCGCTCTCCGACCTTTTCTCTTCAATTCTCGCTGTCCTTGTTCGATTTCGTCTCTCTCCGGCGATGCAGTCGGTCCTTCGCCGTCACTGCCTGCTCATCTGAACCCTAATTTAGTACTATCACCTCAATCAAATATACATAGATTTTGCTTTTGAATATCGGGTTATCATAAATCTAGAATTGATCGAGCTAGTCAATGGCGTACAGAGCGGACGAAGACTACGACTACTTGTTCAAGGTGGTGTTGATCGGCGACAGCGGCGTAGGTAAATCCAATCTCCTCTCTCGCTTCAGCCGTAACGAGTTCAGTCTTGAATCCAAATCCACCATTGGCGTCGAGTTTGCCACCAGGTCCATACACGTCGATGACAAAGTCATCAAGGCCCAGATCTGGGATACCGCTGGCCAGGAAAGGTTCGCGATCTACCCTTTCTTTGTCCTCGAATGTCAGATCTTATGTAGTGTTTCTCGATATTCCGTTACCTATCAGAGCTGTGCATTGTTACTCTGAATACAAATTTCGCATTAGTTGGAGCACATATTACGACCTACTAAGATTGTAAAATAGGGATCGTTATGTTGGCTTTGTTTAACTACAATGCTGATTATTTGGTTTGGCTTGGTTTGGGAACCTGTTAGTTTTGCAGATTAGAGGTGTAAAATTGTTGTACAAGTAACTCGGACGCTTTTGATCGAATGGACGCTATTTCTTCGACTATGAGAGTGACCTTCTCGCGACTATCTTAGATCTGTTTGCGGCGCTTAAAGAACACGTCGCCTATAGTAGGTGACTGTTTTTCATACTCTTACGTGTAATACCTTTCGGATTGATAGAGTGTAGTCTGTTGCTTAACTAAGTGATCCACTGTTGTGAATTACTTTTTTGTTAGGCATAGGGTGGCGCATTAATTAGGTTTCATCTAGATGTTAGTTATATAATCATGTGATGTGAGGGATAAAGATTTTTGTAAGTTGGTTTGTTCCATGAAAACTTTATATGCTGATAGCGCAGGATAACATTATAAATCGTTCTTGTAGCTAATCAGCGAGGAGTCGCACATTACATATGTTTCTAAGAAAGGATCCCATGTTAAAATTAGTTGTAACACTGTTAGTATTGAATTTGAAATAGTCAACTAGAGGACTGTAGGCAAACAGATGAACTTGTTCAACCATGTGAACAAGAAAATCTACAAAGAAATGTCTACATCTAGGAGACTTCACATGCATGGAAACTATATTTAGATTGTATTTCGTGGACATATTATCAGCAGTCTAAGAAACAAGGAAATCGAGGTAGAGAAGGTGTTTAGGTTTTAGGGTCCAGAACGTCACAAAGAATGTCAGTTATTAATTTCAGATGTATGTTTAGGTGAAAAAACAAAGGAATATTAAAAAAAACACCTGTAGAAACTAGTGTTTAGTCATCCTTTGATTGATCTTTGAATGAAAACATAGCATTCTTACTTTATGTTTAGATCGATGTACCTTAGGGGCATCTATGGGACAAACTGTTCTTTGAACTGTATTTCTCATGTTATAAGTCTTGGAAGCTTATCTGATTGAAGATTTTGCTTATTTCATTACCTTGTCTCTATTTGTGTCATTGCATTGACATTTTACCTTGTCTTGCTATGTTGTCCTTTTTCTCCTTTGCCATCATTTTGCACTTTTGCATACTTTTATCATCTCAAGGACATCATAGACCGTCCTAATTTCGTTTGCTAGAGCTTCTTCCATGGTGGACCTAAGATGATTCCTCTGGCCAATCATCAAAATCTTCCATTTGAAAGTTAGATAGAACATCAAGTTAAGTAGCAGTTCCCACCTGTGGCATCAGTCAAAATCTTCCTTTTATATTGGTTTTAAAAGGTGCATTGGGTTCTAGTTTCATTGTCTACTTCTATTTCAAACTTTGTTCTTTTAATAATTTGCAATTTGATTGGACTGCAAAGTTAATTTCTGTAAATTTGATCAAATGTTTCTTGGCTCATGTAAGTTTAATGACTTGAGATAAGATCCTGATGATATGCCTGAAAAGTACAACCAAATCTACATTAGGGTGAGTTTAACCACTGCACATAAAAGCCTCATGTTATGCCTTAAAGTACAATTAAATCTACAATGTTGGTTCGACGTAATGGCTAGAGCTAGATAGATGGAGAGGATGTAAATTTTTAATACATAAAGAAAACTTGCTGTAGTGGATGGTTATTACAACGGTTATATTCTAGGTTGGTTAATATATCTAATACATGTTATCAAATTTGCCAAGGTTTTATAATCTCAGCCTTTCTTCAACCCTCCGAAGTTATTTTAACTAACTCTCTTATTTATACACCATAGGTATCGAGCAATTACAAGTGCTTATTACAGAGGAGCTGTTGGTGCACTCCTTGTCTACGATGTAACTCGCCATGTGACTTTTGAGAATGTGGAGAGATGGCTGAAAGAACTGAGAGATCACACAGGCTCCAACATAGTAGTCATGCTTGTTGGCAACAAGGGAGATCTTCGCCACCTGAGAGCCGTGTCGACAGAGGACGCAAAGGCCTTCGCTGAAAGGGAGAACACTTCCTTCATGGAAACATCAGCTCTAGAATCAACAAATGTGGAGAGCGCTTTCACGGAAGTGCTCACCCAGATTTACCGTGTCGTGAGCAGAAAGGCGCTCGATATCGGTGATGATCCATCGGCTCCGCCAAAGGGGCAGACCATCAATGTAGGTGGAAAAGACGATGTAACGGAAGTGAAGAAGGTCGGTTGCTGCTCCGCTTGAGAGCAAAAGCACTGTCGAGAAATCAACATTTTCTAACCTAGCGGAATGATAACACATTACGTGCATCTCCAATCAAGATTCAGCTG
This sequence comes from Xerophyta viscosa, assembly GCA_002076135.1. Taxonomy (NCBI): domain Eukaryota; kingdom Viridiplantae; phylum Streptophyta; class Magnoliopsida; order Pandanales; family Velloziaceae; genus Xerophyta; species Xerophyta viscosa. The sequence continues at coordinate 1,418,575 of MJHO01000049.1, forward strand.
CGGCCATTCTCCTGTCCTTTCTTCTTCTTCCCTTCCTTTCATTGTCCTCACCTACCCTTTTCCTCAAATACTCATTCCTTCATTATCCTGCTCTACTCTTGCTTTTCCCTGACGCTGCCAAGTAGATTAACGCAGATTTTAAATCTAAAAAATATTCGGAGGGCTGTTGGATTGCCATATCCTGTTGAACTTAAGAACTTTTCGTATTGCTTTAGGTACCAATAGCACCCAAGCTAAATTTTTTGAAAGCTATTGTAAAGCCCAGCTTTCTTCTAAAAATCTACATGGTGATTTAGTTATTTGCTAGCTTAGGTTTCGTAGATGGGCAATGATGCAGCTCTCAACGCTGAATTTGATCATGCTAATGAAATTTAGGTGTATGAGTGCCAATAATTATTTTTGAAGGCCTGATTATGCAAACTTCCATCTTGTAATATTGTCTTTTCTGGTTGATACTGTTGGTTTTATAGTACACATTAATAGCTGTTTGAAATTTTAAAGTACTTTATTTTACTATTTGAAGTTGATATCTAAGCATAATACTATCACATATATTTATAGTGCTCTCATCGGAATATGTGTGCTGTTTAACTCCCAACCAAGATGACAAGCTTGTAGATCAGATCAAATATGTTTGAGAAAAAGTAGGCGAAGACTACAGTACTACTGATATTATTTAGCTATTACATGGTATATGCGATAATATTGATCTTATGAATTCAGTTGCAGCTCGTACTCTATATTAGAACTAGACACCGGACAACTAGAACTTATTAACCTCATTGAAATGTATAATAATATGGAAACGGATGCATTTTCACAGAATCCAAATGCCTAATGTGATCACGCACCCTGCAGTGGGGCTACTTAAATCACAGTAGATGGCTTGTTATTAAGATGTGTATCATGCCGGATCCACGAACATGCTCTTCTAAAATGTGTGAGCTTTAAAGAACAAAAATAGCACAAAGCACAAGGAAATGAGAACCTCTAGAGATTCTTTTTCCATTTTACAAAAATATATTGGCTAATCACAGGAACAGCAACAACAACGATCCAATGGTCAGTACCGTCTGAGCGGGATCAGAAAAGCTAAAATAAACGCAACTATGTCCCAATGATGCCTTTTGCATAGGGATTTCAGCTTGAAAAAACCAACATCCTAAACAGACGATCACTAAGTACGACAGCACAAAAGTCCGCAAAGCAAAATTTCCTACTAAGCAAAAACAGAGGCATTACTAGGCAAAGAAAAAAAAAAAAAAAAGGGGCACACAAAAACACGCAATAGAAGGGGCATACCAGAGAACGAAAAAAAAAGGCACCACAATAACAAACACGGATAGAATCAAAGCCTAAGTCACCTAAAGCTTTGCCACTATTTAGCTCCATCGATACCTAAGCTCTCACCAAATTCTAAATACATAAGATCATGTCGGATAGTTTATCTTCTACTATTTGGAGGGTGCAGTTATTGCTCTTAGTTTGAAATGCCCAAAACATTGGATTACCATAGATTGCAAACTAAGAGCAGCGTTTAAGGTCAGGGTGCACTACTACTGCATGCTTCACAAGAACACAGCAGCAAATCATGAGGACATAGTTTTTATATTGCTTCTCAATTAACTATAGAAATACACCTTTATATGTAAAATCTACTAGCATATGTAGAGTAAATACTTATGAAGCTAAGGTAGAGAGATTGATTAAACAACTATGCCAGAGTGTAGAGCATTAATGCCTTCTAAATCAGCATCACTTACGAGCTTCAGACCTCTTCTGCTCTTTGGCTGCAAGATCAGAAAGATAAGTTACAAATAACGCCAGAGTAAAACTTCACCAAACAACAAGATTCTAAACAACTACAGAGTGCACAAGCGCTTGGTTTCACGGCCTATCACTCCCTCATCCTGCGGACATTTCGGGTTTAATGGCAATAAAGAATAATAAAATATGCCGATTAGAAAATGCTAAACAGTCCAATAGTAAGATATTATTCCGGCTACCCAAAGTGCAAACATAGTAAGATCAAAGAGCAGAAAATCTAGCATGATAATCCATATGGTGATCACCTATCTCACGCGCTAACGGGTTTGTTAAAAATCTAACATCTAGCGGCGGGAAGAATGCTGCAAGAGTCTTGCTAGGTGTAGAATGCTGCAGAAACAATGCAACAACAAAATAACCCAACTAAAATCTACATTTGACGCAACAATGCTAACAATAACATAGAAGCCCAATCAATCAGTACACTTTTTATTCCTAAATAAAAGATGAAAAAAGGTCATTTAAGGTGGGTTTTTCATGTTAAACAAAGAAAATATATCCACGGTTGAAAGAAGTGAAGGACGAACCCAGCGGCGCACTGATTGGGGTTTACCCCATGTAGTGCCGGGGTTCGAATCCTGCGAAAAGCAGGACGAATACACGCTCCACAAGTTACCGGGTATGCGGATGTACACGTGAACATCCCCCTCCGAGCCTGGATAAACATCGCCGAATAAAAGGCCGTGGGGAGTGGACTTTGCCCTGGGTTCGCTTTTTTGGTTTTAAGAAGCGAGGAGTTAAATGACCCCTAATAATAGAGGTATGGGAAAGAAGAATAAATGAACCTTATTTGTTAACTTGAGGCAAAAGGTTAAATATGAAAGTAGAGAACACACCAGCTTTTTCCTCTTCACGTTTCTTTGCAGCCTCAGCTCTTTGCTGCCGTATCAGCTGAAGACGCTCTGGTTAAAAAAAAAAAAAAAAAAAAAAGGAAATGATGAACTGATATAATGGTAGAATTTCACTTGCAAGAACAACCACCTTCATAACTAGCATATATATAGCATAACAAAAACGAACCCGACATGTCCAACTTGGTAACCAACAATCTTGTCAATCAAAACATCAAGCGTGGTCATCCAATGAACAATCAAATACCCAAGAAACAAACCAGATTATGATTTTTTATTTAAAAAAAAAAAACTTTTGAAGTTGTATAATAGGAAAGCAATCTTCGCATCAAGAGGAACTACTAAAGCTTGCCATCAGAATATTCCTCCTTGTCAATTGTCGTTTCGAAGGTAGCAGCACATAGAATACTTAATCCATTTCAATGACAGACTTTCTTCTAATGAAACTTATAAATAAAGTTGTCAGAGATAACCCACGAAGTAGTTATCCGAAATATATGAAGAGAACAGCATAGAAATCTCTGATCTTTAAATAAGTAGTATTCACTAACAGTGCTAGGTTTGGAAGCATCACTTTCCAACTAATATGGCAAATGTCGAGTACCATACTCCAACCACAATTACGTCGAACATAACACCAACCACAACTATGTTGAATATCAAGCTTCAACCACAACTATGTTGAATATCAAGCTTCAACCACAACTATAAATCCAGTAAACTATCCAAGGAAGTTTGCTTACCATAAAATGAAAACTTTTAACACCACACCAGGAAATAGATAAAGAATAAAAACTCATTACACCACATACCTAAATCTTTCCGAGCTTGTTCAGTTTTTCCTTGTTCCTGCAGCCTCATGTATCTCTCATGAGCTCTCTGCTTCTCCAGCTCCTCCCTATAGGGAAAAGCATAAGAACTACCATTATAATGATATGCAAGGAACGTAACTGCTGGCAAGATACAAGAAACAGACAAACTTATCCCATGATAGCAACTATGCACGGTAAGTCTTATAAAAAAGAAACTATGAAAAATACAATAAAATGAGAAAAGTTGAAACTCAAGTTCCGCAGAATGACCAACAGTACAACATCCAATGGCTAACTATAGCAACACCATAACCATATATCAGTCAAAAATGCACAAATAAGTTATAGATAAGATTATAAAAGATGTCTCCAGTCAGAACCTAAATGTTACTCAAAATTCCTAACATTATGACTTAAAATGACCATCCAAAATTTCCAGTATGAAGTTCACTGGACTAGCTCTTTTGTGATAATTATAATATTCACATATGCATTTCTCACAAACAATTATGGTATTTATTCTCCTTAAAAAAACTACTCTTTGTATACTCTGACTTGTCCAGCCACAATGGCATGATTAATAAAAACAGTATAACAGGATATAACAACCCAGGATAAAGTCCTGCTTGAGCAGAGTCTAGGAAAGGAAGGATATGCACAACCACACTCCGAATGAGGATATTTCCAAAGGGTCCACAGCCTGGGCAACAACACGCACATACATACCAGCACACAAGCAAACAAATCTATGAAAGCAGCATAACAGGATAAAGGGTAAAAATCAGCTTTAGAACATAACCAATTAACATGTAATTCCAGTAAAGACTTTAATTAAGCACTCCATGACTCATGATAAAAATACTACGACAAGGTAAAGAATGGTAACATCATTTGCCCACACCTTTCGCGCCTTGAAAGCTCAGTTTTTTCCTCAAGCTGAAAAATGTAAAAAATACCATGCAGTTTATTACATATCAATCAAATAACAATAGAACATAGGAAACAAGTAGAAAGAATATGACTGCACAAAACGAATGGCAAACTCATGGAGGAACTCCACTGGCTCAATATTTTGTACAAGGATAAACAACAAACTGAAACATAGTGAATGAAGCTTTAACTATTAGTGTATGACTTCTAGGATATAACATCTTTCCTAGGTTGCTGAAACATTACTATGGCTTAGACTATAAATACTTGCCACAACACTTAAAACAGTTAGCCAGCACAATACAAAAATTATGTTGATATAGAGTGCAACTGATTATAAGCTTTTAACTATAAGGATATGACTTATTCGGGCATGACACTTCGTTAGTTGCTGAATATTACTATTGCATAGACTATAAATCAAAGAGCTTAAAAATCAGTTAGCAGGCACAGCAGACCAACTCTTAAAAAGTCTTTTAATATGTTTTGACCATTAATTAGAAGATTGGGCATGTAACAAACGAGTGTCTACAGATACACGTTTATAAGAAAAATAATATGTAAATGGTAGGATGTGATCTAAAAATAATTTCATATAAATTTGTCAAATATCAAGTGATTTAGATTTTTTAATAATATATATAAAAAAAAACACGTTGTACCATCAATTTTACACATTTCATATCTTACAACAAACATGTCGAAAACATTTCAAATTACATTAATAAAAATTATTATATCGTAAATCACATCCAATAGTTTGGATTTTACATTTCATTTACATATCAGATCCAGACTATGCAAAGTCTACTGATGGGACTAGTATAGCCTCCAATTATCGCCTACTACACATAAAAGTATTGCCTAAACTATCCAATGTCAAGCAGGCTCATATACTGAGAGAAGTAAGTCAAAAAACTAATCAGTTTCAACAAAACAAGCAACTCAGTGAAAATGTAAATCTTACAGCAAGAAAGTAAAGAATAACTTACATTAGCTTCACTAGCTCGGATATTCTTTGGCTTTACCAAGTTTGGATTCTCAATCTGTATGAGTCCTTGTGTGCCTTTCCTTTTCTATAAACAAATTTAAGTTTTATAGAATATCTGATAAAATGAATTGGTGAAAAAGAACAATCACAACATAAACACGTGAGGAAAGCATAGTTTTACGTGCCGGATCCTCTCCGCCTCGGTGCCAAGCCGCCCGTGCCGGTCGGCTTCTTTTTTCATTTTTTTTTTTGGCTTTGGGTTTTATACCTTTTATTAGCCAAATCGACACTATATGTGACAATAAATTATGTATTACATACTTATGCTATGTAATTACAACTTTTGTATTTAATGTTTAATTAATCTTTTCTATTATTGTTTAAATAATTTTGATATTTTGTACGGATCTGCACGGCACAAAAAGCCTTGGAGGAAAGGAAACATAATATGGCAGGCATTAAATGAATCAGGATCCAAATCAACAACCTCAGTTTCCCCTTCTGGTTCATCTTCAGATTGAGATTCTTCTTCCGACTCCTCCCTTTCTCCATCTTCAGGTTCCTCCTGTTAAATTTAAGATTTGCGGTTAATAAAATTGATAGGCAACAGGATAAAGAAGGGTTTTCTATTTAACAACAGCATCTAGATCATGGTGGGGGTGTAGGAGGCAGACAAATAAAATTGACCAAGACCTATGTTGGTCATCAATCCCTTTAAAAATCTTCACAAAAGGCTTATGCTTCATATACAACTTCTGAAACTTATTTACAAATACAAAAAAAAATTTACCTCACTCTACAGGATACACAGGTGTAAGATCAAATTAAGTAGCATGTGACTATATTGAGGATCATGAATGATAAAACTTCTATGAAGAACTACTGACCCGATAAATGGAACTTCAGACAAATTGCAGAAAAGGAAAAATATATAGCAGGTAAACAGCTTGAAAAACATCCTCAAAAAAAAGGTGCAAATTAGAAAGATAGTTGGTTAGTGCATTCATGCAGATATAGAAGGATAAAGAGCTATCAAAATGAAAGAGTTTGATACAAATTCAGGAAAAAGTGAAAAGAGTGAGACATACAGAATGAAAAATTTTTAGGGTTCTAGGACTAATAATACCAGAACCAAGCATGTGCACAACAAAAAATGATCAAAATTGATCTTTTCATTACAACAAAATTCGAAGTGCTTACATCAACAAATCAGCAACTGCCATTTCATAATCATATAATCGTAATTTCAATTTGAAAATGAAAGGAATACCTTCTTAAAGGTCCGAGGACGAGCAGATGTTCCAGCACCTGCAACCAAAAGAACAAAAAGACATAACTAGAGAATAAGAGAGAGTTAACATGCAAAAACATTAAAATATGTCGAGAAGGAAAACGATTAAAGGAGTATCCATAAATAACATAATGCTCCCTTAACTGCAAGAGAACACATGAAAATATCTATATTTGAAATATGTAGGTACAGAAAATCATATGATACACAAAACAAATGTGAAATCACCATGCAGCAGCATATACACCAAATATCATCACAAATAACACGTGAAATCATTCTACATAAACGCAGTGATTGACATGTGAATTCATTGTAAGTCGACACAAGCTGTATGCCAATAAATGAGACTCACTTAGCTGAAACCTTCAAATAACCATACCAACCCAATGTTGTCAAAGCGCAAGGCGCAATGTGGCGGAAATAGGATCCTAGAGCCTAGGCGCAAAGGGGCGCGCGCTCAAAGAACACGAGTCGCAAGCTGCATATCAATAGTAATGTGCTATGCATTGGTGTCTATTTGACTTAGTGATCCAATTATCAAGTCGACATGGCAAGAAGTGTTACTGATAAGTTAATGAAAAACCATAATATACTTCCGTATTATATGTATAAAAAGTTAGAACTTAAAAGAATATGACAATTTAATGAATTGGTGTATCTGGACTAACAAATAACTCTTTAGATTGTTAGCTTGTGACAAGTGTAATTTTGCGATACATATATGAGCATATGTTATAGGCCTAGTAATTGCTACTTTTTAGTTCTGAAAAGAATTAAAAGGTGTGGACATCATGATCATCCCTCCTCCAAAAGCCCCTACAGCTCTCACTCCTGCCCCTTTCCCACTATTGGTTCTGGTCCAGGAAAGCGTACAATATCTTCATTGTAGGAACACCCTATAAACCTACTATCCCTCCTCGTAATCTAGTAATGACTGCCTTCCTCTCCACTTTAACAAGGAGGAGACATTACTTCAAATATATATATATATATATAAGGCATCTTGCATGAAAGGACCCCCTCTAACAGGATTTTGGCACAACCATGCCCCTTTTAATTCGATTTGGCACAATCAAACCGCCTAAGTTGGTGAAAGTCTAAAAAGATCCTTGCTTTTTACACCCAGTTCATGAAACCATTTTTTAGAAAGAGACAGTAAATGTCATGGGCCACCATCTGCCTTTTTCTCTTTCTCTTCCATTAAGTCTGTTCATTCTTCTCCCTTCCTTGTCTCCCTCCCTTTCTCTCTCTTCCTACTAAATTCCTCCCAATCCTCTCCAATTACCAATAGCGTCTCTCTCCCTTTATTTCTCACGATCTCCCACTCTCACCACCTCCACGATGTTCACTTATCTAACTCTAATTATTATTTCACTTTCCCTTTACTGGAATTGCATGCGTTTTTTTTAAAAAAAAAAAAAATAAAGAACGACATCTTATTTTTGCTGAAAGTATATAACGACATCTTTATCTTGTAGTTTAGTTCTCGTCTATGTCCTTCATTATTCCGATTGGTATGCATTCAATGTCACACTTATGATATTTAATATTAATACTGGAACAAAGTAATTCTGAGTATTCAAAGCATTTAACAGTTTTCTGGCAACGTAGGTCCAATACAAAGTTGTGCTAAAGTGTTTGAAGCATGTACAAGCTGTTCTCAATTATACTGACTCATATTATTGGTGTTCTGAAGATGTAGTCTGAATATAAATATGTTATGAAGTATTCTAGAGTATATTGAAAGTGTTCCACAGTGTTCCAAATCATACAAAATGTTTCCAGCCATTGTAGTCCCAATATAAAGACTAATGTTGTGGTCTATACAGCAATACAACTGTTGTAACCAATGACTACAATATTAATCAGTTTGCAACATAAATTAACTATAACTTTATGCTAAACAGATAGAACAAAACTCCGTCCCACAATACAGATAGGTGCTCGCCATCGAAAATATTGAAAATTAGATGTAGGTGGATGCTCAAGCTGTTCTACCACCGTACATTTTACTTAAGCTGTTAAGTTGCTAAGTTACATGAGTCTAGAACATCATTCATAATTGATCTAATATGACTAGCGTTCTTTTGCAATCACGGACTAAGAGTAATTATCTTTTCTTCCTCCTTGAGGTAGAAATATTGCATGTTGTCCTTGCTTTCCCAAACCCCCCTACTTGAAGATCCCCTTTCGATTATGAATTGTCCGATAGACTGAATTTCGCGCTCACTAAAAAGTGGAATTCAAACTCGGGCGACTTGTGTTTGTGTTTCCATCCACCATCGAGGCACAGAAATATCTGCTATACAATATGCCCGCACACCCAGAGTACCAGAATATCTCGTTATATGAAATTACAAATCGGTTAAACTTTCTTTCAATTATAGCAGAGAAAAGAAAAAAAAAATACAAACAAGCAATTACAAATCAAGCCCAACGTGAAAGTTAAAAACTGAAAGAAATCTTTAAAAGCAAAGTATTACGGCAGCCTATTACTTAGTTATATTCTTCTTTTTTTTTATTAAGAGGTTTCTGCTTAGAAAATCAATTGCATCCAAAACATCAAATAGGGTTCATCAAATGACAGTATCAAACAGCGCAACCAGCAATTAAAATCAGATATAGAGATCCCCAAAAACGGAATAACTTAAAATTCTTACGGAGTTCCTCGGGCGTTGAGAATTGGCGGCGGCCAGTGGGCTTGCCCTTGAACTTGCCTCTCCCCATGATCGACAACAATGGATCTAGAACAAAATCAGCCGAGAAGAAACTCCGCAACTACTCACCAATAAAATCTAAATTGGAGATCAATTTGACGGAACGCTCCCCTTCCAAACCCTACACGGTAACGCTCATTTTTGAGATGCGTAATATCTGGTTATTATGCTGGAGGAGAAATTCGGGATCCGATACGATTCCCTCCGTGTGTGAGCGTGTTGGATTTGATCGGACGGCTGTTATTTCATTGGGTCGGATATCTAATTCGTTTTGGGAAGTGCCTTTCATTCGGTGGTAGAATTCGAATCACCGAAGGGTATAGAAGTGGAGACATTTTTTGACGGATTTAAATTGAATTTAAAATAAAAAAATTGAGTTTAAAAATATCTATTTAAAAATATTTTTTTAAAAAAATTTAAATATAAAAATTATGTATTACATCAAAATTTATAAATTTTATTTAAATTTTTTTCTAAAAATAATTGTAATAGTTATTTTTTATTTAAATATGAAAAACATATACTAATATAGTTTAAATATTTCATCGTAAAATTTTTTATAAAAGTGACGATGTGATTGTTTTCTTTTTGTGGTGGGGGCTGCGCTAGTTTACACTTGGATATCAGTAATATGGTACATACATAAGTGTAGTAAATATTTATTTTAGATTTTTTAGAAAATATAAAGTTATGAATTTTAATATGTTAAATAAATTTTGTATTAAAATTGTCAAAGTTACTTTAAAATGGAACTACAAAATTTCAATATTTTGAAATAATTTTTGTCCATTAAAATTTTGGAACTATAAAATACATTTCTTAAAATTTGTAGAAAAGTTTGAATAATAAAAATTGTAACATCTCAAAATTTATAAGTTTAGTATTTAAATTTTTTCATATATCCATAATAAGTATTTGGTACTTTCGCATGTGCCATAAAATGGGCTCTATGTTAGAGAATCAGTTGCTCAATGGTGATCGATTGATCAAAAACCTCTCAATTAGTGCAGTTTTCAGAAAATATCTACCAAGTGTTATAGATTTAAATCTTGTTCCAATGCTTATAACTTTTTTTTTATGACAATGTTAACATGGTCTATATATATATATATTTGATTATCAAGCATATATTGTCTTTGAATGCAAAGTTTAAATTTTTAAAGTGTTCTTTCATCATCTTCTCGATCGAGCCTTAGATGACCGTGAAACTCTGAGAAACCAATAAAAAAGATTAATTCGTGATTGTTCTACTTACAACTATATTTAGTAAACGTATGGATATGTGTATCTTTCATCGTCATTTTGTACAAGCATCGTCTAATTTGTAGAAAGCCGAATCTCAAATACTTTCATGTTATTAGCTCAAATTTTCTTATTTTTTTCTGAAATCGTCTTCAAAATGTCACAATGCATACGCAATTATAGACTCATGTCATATCTCTATATTAGATAGTAGTTTAACAAGTAGTGTTACATCCAGCGAAGAAAACTAGACAACCTGGTCGTGCTCGAACTCGTTTAAACTCGGCTTGTGATCGAGCCAAGTTTGAGCATATATTCAAGATTGAACGAGCAGAGCTTGATTACAGTTTAAACGAGTTGAGTTTGAGCATATATTTTAAAAAAGCCGAGCTTAATATCGTATTACTTGGCTCGTGAATCTAAACGGAATTTTTTGTTCTACTCAATTATATTTTACCATAAGATTACTACAAGGAATTCGAATTCGACCTCAACTCGAAATCGATGTAGTACCGTAGCTGCCAGAGGCTTCACGCACTGCATAAGGGTGTCCACGCTGCGGCTTGATTACAGTGTAATTGGTTTGTTTATCATTATTTTTCCTTAATTATCTAACATAGAGTTTGATTAGATTGTATTCAATACATGTATGCTATAGCTAAGGGTGAGACGAGCAGAGCTCAAGTCAAGCACCACTTAGCTTAAGCTAGGCTTAATTACCTTGGCTCGAGCTTGAGCTCGATCGAATTTTAGTCAATGAGTAAATTATCGATTCAAATGGTGTAGTCACCAATCGAGTTCAAGTCCATTAACTGAAACTTATCGAGCTCAAACTCATGCTAAAGTATTTGAGCTGAGATTGAGCTATGTAATGATCGACTCGAAGTTGGCTCGTTTTTACCTCTAGTTACGACTCTTTTTGTTTTTGTAGATGTTTTTATTTTATTTTTTTGATACGACGAGGCGAAACTTAATTGATTCCAAACTATACAGTGGAGTAGTCCTTCGGGCCTACCGTCTTCGCACATATCGTCTGAAAATTCGACGAACGTACTTATCTCACAGCCATCTAAAAATTCGGACAAGTGCATCCCCATCGATATTCGAACATGAGACGAACGTCGGACCGTCCCAGCTGGAGGAGGTGGGCGTTTTTGTAGATGTATTGAATACAATTTAACCAGACTCTGTATTAGTTAATTAATTATTAAGGAAGATAAATGACAGACAAACCAATTAAACTGTAATCTTGCCGCCGCGTGGACACCCTTCCGCCGGGCGCGAAGCCTCTGGCTGCGATACTAGCCACATCAGCCTCTTCAACCTGGGTTTTAGCTACAGCCCAATCTCCACGGCGCCGCCTACTACTAACACCGATCAATCGCCAGGAAGAAGGAATGCGCGCGGTTTGGAGGCGATTCGGCGGGCTCCGGCGGCCGCCTGTCGCCGCGCCGTGGTCCGAACAGCAGCGGAGGCCGTCGTCGACATGCTGCCGTGCTGTCCTTCTACCGCGATTTGGCGGCCCGGACGCGCTCGAAATCCACGACGACGTCCAAGTTCCTGATCTCGGCCCTCGTCAAGTTCTCGTTCGCTCCCGTGCTGTCTCCATTAACCCCCTCGATCTCCGGGTCAGCTGCTTCTCTGGCCGTTCCTCTCTTCATTAGCTATGTATACACATAGGGAGGTGAATGCAATTGATTATTGTGTTTGACATGGCGCGCGCGCGCGCGCGCGTGTGTGTGTGTGTGTGTGTGTGTGTGTGTGTGTGTGTTATATGATGAAGTTGATTGATTACAGGTGTTTGAGACGAGAGACAGTGTGTTATTTGATGAATGCGATTGATTATTGTGTTTGATATAAACTCATCTCTTATTTGCAAGATGGTAGTCTGTGTTTCTTTTCTCTGTTCTTTTGCTAGGCATGCACATCATATCCATTGTTGTTTGCAGGTGAGATCTGGCTATGGCCGTTCCCTCTTTGAATCACTCCTGCCAATAATTTTGGGGCGTGACGTGAGTGGTGAGGTTGCAGCTGTGGGGGGCTCGGTTACATCTCTAACAGTTGGGCAGGAAGTTTTTGGCGCCTTGCATCCAACTGCTGTGAGAGGCACTTATAGTGATTATGCAATTTTATCAGAGGATGAGCTGACCCTTAAACCACCATCAGTAACGCATGAAGTACGTAAAAAATTGGCATGTCATGTTGTTCTCAGTGTTGTTCGGATTTATAGTTTTTTCCCTATATTGTTTAAGAACATTAATTTAGCGAAGTCTTAAGCTTCATGATGCATGTCATTGATATATGTGCATTAATTCATGAGTACTGCAAGATGTTTCATGCGGACATATTCTAGCGGTACGTGTGCAACTGCTAAAAGAGGTCACCCATAACTAATAATAGGATTAATTGACAACGCCGTAGATGATACTAAGCTAATAGTCTAATAGCAATTACGAATTTGATTAGCATTTGGGGGTGTATATTATATATACAGCAAAATTGTGCGAGGTCAGCTTCTGTAAAATTATGAGAAGCCTCATGCGGAGAATATTAAGCTATTGCATTCCTGTTCTTTATCAACCTTTCATTTAGATTTCCTTGTTATCCTAGATATTTTCTCCACAAGATCCAGGATTGTCTTGTTGCATTTAGAGTGCTGTTGTTAGCATTTTGATGAGATTGAAACTCTAGCTAGAAAGGTATCGACAGTTCTATGATCATGATTATGATGTTTTTTCATGATGCCAAGTGTTTAAGTTCAAGAATAGCTTAGATACTGCTTTCTATTTTCACATGTTACCGCCTTACTGGCAATCCATATGTAAGTGGATGAAATTGCTGCGCAAATGAATCATGTGCATACATAGGTATTAGAGGAGTTCCTCGATTCCCTCCTGAGAAGCATGGTGGCAGGCACCGTCAAAATGAAACTACATCTTCCTTGCATTGCCCATGTTTCCAAGCTAGAACGCGTTAGAAGCTCCACTATTCTTTTCTACTTTGTTCATTCTTGTATCAATAGTAAGTTCCATCTATTGCATTTGGTGAGATTGCTTCTGAAATTTTTTTTGCTTGTTGGTTAGGGAATGTGGCATTTTACTAAATATCTTGCTAGATACATTCTCAGTGAATTTTTTTTTTCAAATTACCTACTATTCACTCTTTTATAGTTCAAGGAACATGTGATTGCCTAAAGTTCAATAATTTTATAGGAAGCAAGTGCTGTTCCTTTTGCTGCATTGACTGCTTGGAGGGGCTTGAAGAGTACTGCTAGAATAGCGAAGGGGTATGTCCTGTGCAACAATTTTGTTTTAGGAACAATTTAAATCGCATTCTTATCAATCAATGGATCGCTTTTGTGTGTGTGTGTGTGGCTATTTAATCCAAGAAGTTGGCTATTTAAGAAAATTTTATTATCTTATGATTTTCAAATCATCAATTTTGCTGCTGTTGGCTATAATATATTACTCAATGATAGGATATATTTCCTTAGCTCTTTCGATGAGAAGTTTATTCAGCCTATCCAAGACGGAATAGATTTGGCTTTTGTTCAACACAGTATTCATTTTGAATCAGTGGATTGTTGCCAACCACTTGCTACTGATTAGTGGTAGATGCTGGTAGAAGACACTTTCTCGAATCAGGCGTGCTAGGTTTGATACATCCTGTGGTTGATAGAGGTGGGTAGTAGCCATGGTTGTTTGTTGTATAATGAGATGGTGTTAGTGGTTGACTGTCTAGGCAGGCGGCATGGTAATTGTGGAGTTGGCATTGTACACAGTGTTGAAGGCCAGCACTGGTATGAATGGTTAGGTCATAGAGGCCGTTCTGTAGTTGTAGTTGTAGGCAGTTTGACCCAATCGAAGACTAAAGGAACCCATCCCCAAGCAAACAGTGGAATAGATGCTGCTTGCCTGATTTCAAACGGTTACAGTTCGAATTGCATGCTGATATTCCCATTTGACGGAATTTAGGGCGTAAGGGTGCTGTTATTTAGTTAACTGCTTCTGATTGATTTGATGGAATTTTCCCATTAATTACTAATGGGCTATTTTTTTCTATAAAGCATACATATGTAGAAAACTGGAGGTGCTGTGATGCTTTATCTGTAGCAATGGAAATGAGCTCACTCTTGTCTCTATAGCTGGATCTAGCTGAAGTCTGAAGGTTCATATATCATCTGGATCTCATTAAGGTTAAGTTAAGATGAGGGCAACATTGTCTATAATGAAGTGTTGTTATTAAATTTAAGATGTTAATCTGGATATACCCTGTAAACGCTGATTCTTTTCAGAATTTTACACAGCAATGTATTGTCATACTAGCTTCTATAATAGGACGAGTACATTGTATATTGAGAGAGGCTTATTCTCCAGACTCCTACCTAATCATGACTCTACCAAATAATGTTCCTATATTCTCCGCATGATATTCTTTCATAATATAACTCTCACTATTCTAAACACAAAGTCGACTTAAACTCAATAGTCAATACAACATATGAACTGTATCAGCTTGATCAGCTTTGTTGTGTCTGTTCCTGTACGTCACAGATCAAGGCAATAGATGGAGCCTGAGCAATTTTTGGCTCCAGAAAGCGATGGAGCCTAAATTGGTAACAATCGAACCGTAGCCTGAGAAATTGGAATGCTGGATCTTCTTTTTTAGCTCTTACTTGCATCAAGACCTTGTTTTCAACTAAAATAGATGCAGAACCTTTTTTTAACAGATACGTAATTGTGATCTTAACTGGTTGTCCTCGTTTATAAAGAGCTGGGCAAAGTTGTTCTGGTATAATGTATTCTCTAATCTCAGTGTAACTGCAGGCAAAGACTCTTGGTAATAGGTGGAGTGGAGCAGTTGGACTAGCTGCCATCCAGCTAGCAACAGCTATAGGATGTAGTGTGACAACTACATGCGGAAGCAAGAGCATTGAACGGGTTTTGGCTGTAGGCGCCGATCAGGCTATTGATTATAGCACAGAGGTACTGCCTTTGCTTTTAGTGTGTGCATGAAAAGTTTGGGCCAAGAAGATATTGAATCCAATGTTTATAGTGTTTGAATATTCATTCTTTAAAAGTAACTGTGCTGTCTTTCTGTGTGTTTTTCCAGAAACTTGCTAAAAATCTTTTTGGTTTGTGGGTGAATGGTGATTTTTACCCTTCATGTTTAAGTGTTATTGCTGGAAAACATTGGTGGTCGCCGTAGTCTTATTATTTTCTTGGGACGTTAATGATGACGTAGAATTTGTGCTCCGCTTTTCATCTACCTTGCCATCTTACAATGTTATATAACTATCTGATATAATGTTAAATCATTCCCCGATTTGTGTTGGCTTGAGCGATCATTCATTATTCATACACAATTTTACTTAATTTTTGAGTGAAGAAGTTCTCAATGTATTAACACTCTGTTCTTTTGTTGTGTTGGTTTAGTATATTGAATTGGCAATGTTATATCTTGTGGTGTTACGTCATTGCAATTGTTAGTTTGTTGTGAGCATTATTCATCTCACAAATTCATTTAAATTGAATGAGAAGAAGTTTTCATATTTAACAGCATGTTTATTGTTGTGTAGGACATTGAGTTGGCGATCAAAGGTCCATTTGATGCTGTTCTGGATACTATAGGAAGACCAGAAACCGAAAGGATTGGAATTAACCTTCTCAAGAGAGGGGGCACTATATGACGTTGCAGGTGGAATTTGCGGCATTATGTTAAGGAAAAATACATTATGATCTATTGAGCTTCTCGTTGAGACATCTAAACGTATTTTCTTTTGTTAGGGAGAAGCAGCATCTCTTGCTGATAGATACGGTTTGACTCTGGGTATTCCTGCTGCTTCAGCTATTTTATTAAAAAAGCAAATGCAGTACCGCTATTCACATGGAATAGGTAAGCAATTTGGAGGTCATTTTCTATTTTTTTTAATAGAGTTCCATACTTCCATGCTTGTGTGATATGATTTCCAGTTTTCCACCCTTCCAAAAGGCCGTGGTAAAGATTAACCTACATGCTGTACCAGCCATTTTGACCCGGACTATTGGAATTACTATTCATGTATGTATTCAAGTGGAGGCAGTTGTCCAGTGCTAAGCTGTCTAGTTCTTTTATTATTTTTTTCACCCCATTTTCTTCTACAAATTCTTGTCTTTATTGCTTATTGGTTAGTCATAATGGTTATCTATTGTTGAATTATGGAGCATGCATAACTAGGCCATGCACATAACTCATGTTTGCTTTACATGAGCACATTTGAAGATGTTTGATTGTATTGAAAAGGAAGGAAAATGTTTGATTCGCCTGACCTGGCAGAGTAATTTTGAAGTTGGTATATTCTAAATATCAGCGCTAATGTCGTGCATAAAAAGTTTTTCGATTAAATATTAAATGACTGAGATTGTAAGTTTTTCATTGTAGGCTTGTATATCAAGTTAGCATACTTCTCCTTTTACGTGGTAAGTTTGTATGTCTATTCTGTGGCATTGTTTACTTGAAGAACTTATGAAAGTGGTTCATGCTAAGCATATTGGGAAACAATGAGTCCTAGGCTACCAACATTCAGTCGAGCATGACCGAGGACCTCTGATTCTGTCGAGCCACTCATCTTTACTGCAGACTATGACTGATTAATTAGTAGGTTCTCAAATATGTTGGTTAGTTATGATTTCCTTGCATATACAAGCATCTGCACGAAAACTATGTTAATTCTATTATTTGTGTATTACCAGAATGAAATATAATTTGACGTGAATAAACTCTGAATAATCTTTTGCGCAGCTTTGTTTTACATGGATATGCTTTTTTTTTCCTTGATTGGATGATTATCGCTAGAAAATCAACAAAATGGATTTTTTATATAATCGGATGTGCTCCTAGTAGCATGGCCCCTTTATTTATTTATTTAATTTATTTTGACTACTTAATCGTTGCAGTTTAAACATCGCACTTGTTGCAGTTCTCATGAGCCCGTCTTTGCTAAACTTTGCATGCTTCTTTGATTTAGTACATTCATTAACCATTAATATATCGCGTTGCATATACCAACATTTAGTCTGCAAATTGCATGAATGCAGAGTACTCTTGGACATACATGAGAGCTGACGCAGAAGGATTGCATGAGGTACGTCGGCTTTTGGAAGCAGGGAAGATGAAAATACCAGTGGAGAAAATATACCCAATCGCCCAAGTGAGAGAAGCTCATGAGGCCAAAGATAAGCGAGTTATTCCGGGTAAAGTCGTATTAGAGATTGACTGAATAGAAGAGCCATGCTGAGATCTAATTACTTGAAATAAACATTTTAAATGTAAATTTCCATGAGATTGGATGATATTGGATTGCCATCATTCCTACCTGCGAAAATAGTTTTCTTGTTAAATTCTTTTTTTTTTTCTGAATAAATGTCATATAATTATATTAATGGCTTATAGTGACTGTAATATTAAGGTTTTTTTTTTAGTGACTGTAATGGTTTTTAGTGAATGTTGTTTTTTTTTTTTTTCTTAGTAATGTATTAGTTCTTAACCTGCGATGCATGCATATTAACATACATAAAAAATTGCATATATTTTTTTACCTTATCATTAATTAATTCTCCTTTCATAATTTATAATTGCTACTTTTTTTCTTAAAGTTATTACCTCTTCGAAGTAATTTTTGTCAAATACTTAAATGCGTCCTAAAGGTTGTTTTGGATTTGTAATTTTAGTAAGATTTTATTTTTACAAGTTTTATTATGAATGGTTTCAAGTAACGTAACTTTGTAGTGTAAATCATATCTCATTATGTAAATTCTTATTACCTTTTCTTATGATATTGGGATTCATGTTTGGTTGATATGCTTGAGCAGCTATAACCTTTAATCTATCTACTTATGGGTTGAACTTGCCGTTGTTTTCATTGAATTTCTAATTTGTAGTGATAAGTAGGAAAGCTCATACAATGGACAAAAAGATCTGGTCTGGATTGAACCGAATTTGTTTCGGTCATTGGCCAAGACCAAGGAACTCTTCCGATTGAACCAGCTCGTTCTGGTCCTAGTTTTGGCCAGTCCAATAAGTAGGAATGCTCATATACTAGACGCAAAGGTCTGATTTGGACTTAATTTGTTTCGGCCTAACCAAAGAACTCTTTTGGTCTGACCCCTCCGATCCGGTTCAACTTTTGGCCGGTCTGCTCAAAACCAGATCAGGTTAGATTCCGGTATGGTCTGTTCAAAACCGGACCGCGTTAGATTCCAGTACCGTCTGCTCAAAACCAGACCATGTTAGATTCCGGTACGGTCCACGGTCTAGACCTTATTTGGCTTCCAATCAGTTCGGTCCGGATGAACACATCTAACGACTAACGATAAGCTTAAATACTGAGTGACAAGTTCAAGTTTGTGAATGAGCACGGAGCTAAAGCATTTTTTTTTCTAAATTTAGTAGGTGATATAATGGCACAGCTGAAGGCAATAGATAGTAAGACGTGGTGTTAAAATACACCACGAAGTTTAATGGATGCTTAAGGAGCAGAGATTAGTTATCCTCTCAGGGAATCACAACTCACTTTAAAATCGAAAAATAAAAATAAAAATGTAATTGCTAATAATTGTTGAGAGACTATTTATTTATTTATTCATTCCACACCAAGCTCGTTTGACCGCGCCAAGTACAGGGAAAGTCAAAATTTTTCTTCCAAAACTTCTATGAAAAACCAATGAAGTTCGCTCAGAAGATAGAACATCATATAATTCAAGCTTTTGCAGAGCATAAAATTCTATCAATGCAGTTATTTTGAGAGAGGAAACAAATTTTAAGAGCTGTAAGATATTTATTTATTTTAATTATTAATTAACATCTAGCTAGCTCACACAAGTTATATTTATTTTAATTTATAACTCATCCTTATAAATTACCAGAAAGAAAATGTTATCATTTCTGTACACCAATTTTTCCAACTAATAAACCATCAGCAAAGCAAAATTTTCTTTATGAAATTGATTAAAGTATTTACAAATGAAAAAGAAAAAAAAGAATAACAATATAAGAAGAAAGAGAAACAAAAATTACAAATGCCCATTCTTTTTCCTTTAATTTCGGGCAGATATGTTAGTTCAGCTAGTGACCAAGGGACAAACTTGCTCAACTAACCTGGGATACCTGGAATCATCAAGCAGCTGTGCTTTGCTTGCTTCCGTGAACTTCGGCGTGTTTGAAATTGAAAAGACCAAAGAGACCGCTTATTCGCAAGTTGCTCTATTTCCTCTAGCCTTTGCTTGAGTCCTTCCACTTCTCTCGCCAGTTCGTCCTCTTTTGTTTCAATGCCTTAAGAAACACAACAATAGCCTCGTAGCAAACTTCCAAATTTGTAATACATTAAACCTTAGTTACACATAGTATTAGAGATAATCAGCTAAAAGAAATTTGGAGATAGTTCGGGTTTAGCTGCTGAGCATTTACGACGCCTAAATCACGGAATGACAAAGAACAGTTCTTTTTCTAGGGAATGAAGAACACTGGGAGGAAGTGCGTGAAACCGAAGATGACAAGATAATTACGAAAAAGATATCAACCACATCTACCGAACTCACCAATGGAGAAAGTTCATGGATTTCATAACTTTGTCAGTTCGGGAAAAAAAAATATCTACCCGAAATGTCACTTATCCAGTATCTGAAAAATTATACGTGGTGTTTGGTTAAGAAAATCACCACTAGAAATGGAAATCATTCCAATTGATGGTATTGGGTTTGTATTTAACCGTTAGGATTGGAAATCATTTCTATTTCATCAGGAATGTAATTACGGTGGTTATGGATTTTGTGAATCACGAGTCGCCCTATGGTAATGTGTAGAGATATCGATTCGCATTCCAATTCCTTGTTGAACCAAACATAATAAAAATATCATCCATTCCCATTCGGATTCCAGTGCCTCTCCATTCTCATTTTCATTCCTATTCGAATTTCCAACCAAACATCACAATAGTTAGAGATGCAGAAAGTGCGGTCCAGACTTGACCCGCACTTTCGCTGCAGGCAGCCTGCGGCCTGGTAGCCCACACGAGTGTTATTATTAAAAAAAGAAAAGAAAAAAAAATGGAGCAGCCTGCTTGGAGAGCTCCCACCCAAGGAGCTCTAGCAGTCTGGTTTGTATCTCTAACAATAGTGTAAATCAGGAAATAGCTTTAGAATATCCTTGGTAAGGCTATGGATGTCAAAATAACAATTTTCATGGGCAATACCTGAAATTCCTGCTTCCGCAATTCTTCTTTCTTAGCTTCTGACCTAGCACTTCTTTGCACTTCATAGATAATTGCAATACCAGCAACCTATACTTAGCAAAATATCCAGTCAAACAGGAGGGCAATGGGGGGGGGGGGGGGGGTGGTCTAAAAGTCATGATCAACTTGTAACATGTGACTGAGAAGGAACTTATAGGATATAAAAGAACAACCGAAAAAATGAAGACTTCTCCAAGCAGGTCAGCAGCAGCTTGAACAGCTTTCTCCTCATTTAAGGGTCGAATTGCTACGTCCGTTGCATGGCTATTGATACGTCTTTGTATTGTGGTTGTAAACCGATGATTTATCTACAAACAAAAACATTGAATCGTTCACTATGTTGAATTATCTTAAAGGTGCAACAAACACCGCAGGCAGCTTGTAATAAGATGCAAGCATGTTGTCCTAATAAATGAACAGTGCTGTTAGGCAATTAGAGATGCAAAAAAAGCCTTCGGTTCGTACCACAGCCCGGCTCGCCGGGCATCGGGCTAGCCCGCCAGCGCGAGCCAGGCTAAGGAAACCAGCCCGCGCGCGGGGGCAGGGCGGACCGGCCCACGGGCAGCCCGCGCGGGCATATACTATTTTTTTTTTTTAATTTCGGGCGGCTCGGCTCGCCACCGGCCGAGCCGAGCCGGCGTAACTAGGGTGGGCCGAGCCGGCCCGCATCAAACCGTGCGGGCCGGGCCGGGCCCGCACGGTTTGCAACACTAGAGGCTATTCATAGACGATGCTTTAAAAATCGTGGTTTAACTTCAACAACATGTCGCTAGAAACCTTCATGGAGCCATAGGTATAATGCTTGCTCCAATCTTTGAGAACTGCGCATAAGCATCAAAGTAAGAATCTAACGCTAGCAAATGGAAGATAAACAGAAGTAATCTAACTTCCAACAAAAGCTTCAAATAATCTCCTAATTTTCCATCTTCATCTTAGAAAAGGATCGACTGTGACAGAAGAGAGATGCTTTGCACCTCTAAATTGATATGAGCAACATTAATGTTGTTTCCATCAAGAGACCTTACTCCCTCTCACATTACAATATAACGGTAATAAGAGGCAGAAAACTACATTAATGTGAGATTACATTCACGAGAATTCGCTCAGCCAACAACATTCACGAGATAGTAATGAGAATACATAAGATATTCTCCCCTAGATTGAGGATACGAAAATGTTAAATTATATATATTGTTTGTTCATTCCGCACAATAGCTTAGAAACTCACTACAGGTTCAGGATGATTAGCACTTCAGAGTATTATTCACGTGGGGGTGCGAATTCAGTGTCTCAATTGTTACCGTTACTATTTACTTTTGTTTACATAAGCTTTACGCTAGGCTCTAATTCAATGTCACATGACGTCATTTGTATCTAATTCAAGGCCCCAACATATACTATGGTGCATAGATTATTGTAATAACCATCATTTGTATCTCATATCACTACGCGACATTAATCATTCAATCATCAGAAACACAGTACACTAATACACGTATTACACGATTCTTAGTTCTTAAAAGGTTTCAAGAATCCTAAATTCTCATAAATATAAACCAACAAACCATCACGAAATCAAATCCCTACAGATTCAAAGGATATATATACCATGGATTACCTGAGGGGATGAATTCGCTTATGTTAAATAGATTATTGTAGTAATCACATTTGTATCCAATATACTATGCGGCAGAAACCCTCATTCATCATCAGAAAATGCAGCACACTGACAGAAAAAGTGATATACGTACACTACAATGCTTTGCTCTTGGAAAATTCGAGAATCCTAAGTTCTCATCATATAACCAACAAATCCATCACGATATCTGAAATCCCAAAAAGATTCAAACGATATAATATATATATATATATATATATATATATATATATATATATATATCTATATATCACGATTACCTGAGCGAGTTTTGCTATGAGTTCGCGGAACTTATGTTAAAGATTATTGTAGTAATCATTATTTGTATCTCATACCATTAGGGGGCGCTAAACCCCTCATTCAATCATCAGAAAACGTAGTACACTGACAGCAAATTTGATATACGTAGATCACAATGCTTAGCTCTTAGAAAATTCAAGAATAAAAAATTCTCATCATATACCCACAAACCATCACGAAATCAGAAATCCGACAGATTCAAATGATATATATTACTGATTACCTGAGCGAGGTTTACGATGAATTCGCGGAACCTGGGGTGGATTCCAGCCTGCTTTTTAAGCCGGTTAGCGATGGGCTTGGCCAGAGTCCGCAAAGCTAGCGTCCCAAGCTTCACTACCGGCAATATCATTTGATGCTACAGAGATCGACGATCAAAAGTCTCAGATCTCGCTTAATGCTTGTAAAATGAAATGAAAAGAAACAACAAAAAACCTTGATCAATCTCAATCTGTTTCTTTTTTTTGTTTAACTTTCCAAATTTGCAATTTGGAGACAAAACAGGGAGCGATTTAAAGGAGCGTTTTAAAGGAGCGTCAGCGAGTTTCTTGGGGAGGAGGAGATGATCGTAGCGCCATTTTGACCTGTAACACGGCAATTGGATTTGACCTGGGCCATTAAGGTGTTAAAAAGAAAAGCCTTAAATTTAAGGTCCTACATGTAAAATTCCCAGACCAGTCAGTGTTCATTCCATTCGGTCGACTGCATGCGGCGTCCATTTAAAAATATTTTTTTTTAATAAATTTAGAGAACAACACCTTTTTAAGCAAATAATATTCTTTCATAATATGAAATGACCATGATGTACACATCTTTTTTTTTTCCACCAAGTCTCTCTCTCTTCTTTCTTTTTATTCCTTTACTTCCGGTTTTCTCTCTTATTTTTTCGATAAGCTTGTTCTCTTTTCCAGCTATCTTCTCAGGCGTGTATGCAGTAAATGTTCGTAAGTATTCGCAAGTGTTCGCATGGTCTTAGTATTTTTAACATAACTTTTCGTAAATAGCTCCAAATGAGATAAAATCAGTCTACATGAAAAAGAACTCAAAGATCTTTCAAACGAGTATAAAAATGCAGGTGTTCGTATGATCGCTATATTTTTAATATAACTTCTCGTAGAGAGCTCAAAAAATGATGAAATCAATCACATATGAAAAAGCACTTAAAAATCTTTCCAAAGAGTATAAAATTGTACGTGTTCACAAGTGTTCATTGAATCTCGATATTTTATCCATAACTTCTTATAGAGAGTTCCAAATGATATGAAAAAATTCAATATGAAGAAAACTCAAATAACAATCATATAGAATTGATTTCATCTCATTTATAGCTCTATATAAAAAGTTATGCCAACAATACGACGATGTTATCAAATAGTACAGCAGTTTGACAGCGTCTTGTTATTTTTCACAATTTTTCGTAGAGAGCTCCAAATGAGATAAAACCGATCACGTAGGAAAGTAACTCGAAAATCTTTCTCATGAACTTAGTTTTATCATATTTAGAGTTCACAAGTGAAAGTTATGCTGAAAAATCAAGACTTTCAGAGATTGTATTGTTATAGGATGGTCTAAATTATTTTATTTTTTTTATAAAGACGATATTTTTGAAATTTTATAGTTAATACGACTGCGGAGATCATCGGATAAATAGAAGAATAGTGACCGCAGAGAAATGAGAAATAAAGAGACAATCGAAGAAAAAAAAGGAAGTTGATAAGAGATCATCGGAGAAAATAGACGAAAAAGAGAGCAAGTTCACCGGATAAAATAGAGTGAGTTCGTCGGAGAGATGAGAGAGATAACCGGAGGAGAAGGAATAGAAAAAAAAAGAAGAGAGAGATTTGGTGGAAAAAAAAGACGTGGATATTTTTCTTTCGAATCGTAAAATGCCCTGTTCGCATTAAAATTTATAAGAGGCATTGCTCGCTTAAAATTTTATAAGAGGCACTGCTCGCTTAAAGCTGATTAGAGGGGTGCATTTACATATTTTACCTAAATTTAATATAAATATCATAAATGGAATTAAAAATTTTATTTTTAATGTAAGCAAAAGTATAAACGGAATTAAAAATAAATATTTAAAAATTTGGTTAATCTTTTTATCCTAAATACATTCAGTAGTATTTAAAAAAAATAATTAAAATTTATTAGAATTATTAAATTCAATTTTTGTTAAAAATTATCAAAAATATATTAATGGCTATTCTATGTATAGGATCGATTCACATGTTCAACCGTTTGTACATAACGAATTTAAAAATAATTTAACTTATTAAAATTAAAGTTTTGAAACCTCCCTTAAATATTTTTAATATAAAATTTATAAATTTATTTTTTTTGTTCTAATTTTTCCAAAACTACATAGCACGCCTTAAAAGAAAAAAAAACCACATTTCTTTATATACAAATGCATATAATAAGTGTTCAGATAATCGATAGTAAATAATTATTAAATTTTGTATAAGTTAATATAAACATGTGCTAATTTTGCAAAATGACATCTTTGGAAGAGACTTGAAAATCTTGATTCAAACAAAAGTACCTGTCTGTAATAACATGTATAACATCCACATCATGATGTCTAAATATAATTCTAATTTTATTAGAAGGCTGATAGTCCTAATGCATAATAATAAGCTAATTTTAATTATTACCTAATTTATAATTAGCTTATTTTGTTATAATTTTATTTACTTTTTTATTATAGAAGACTAAAAACTGTCCAAGACTTCAGCCTGTTTATCTATACTATATATAAATTTCCAATCCCTCAATTTCTACAGTTGTTTCAATAGTGCCCAATTGATTTTTTTTTTTCAATTTCAACCCTATGTTTTTTAAATTTTCTTTTTAAACCCATTAAAACTTCGGCGCCCCATTACACCCATTTAAAAGTATTTTCAAAAAAAAAATAGTATTATAATTATATATCTCATCAAAATCTATAATTTTTGTGTTAAAACTATTCCGAAAAAATACACCTAAATATATGTTTGGTGCACTTGTATGTTTCGTAATACGATTTTTATTATTTTTAAATATGTTAAGACTTTGGAATTTCAAAATATTAATTTAGAATTATTTTTTTAAAAACCATGCAACACAAAATTTACAGTGCTCAAATTTATAACTTTTATATTAAAAATTTTATCAAAAAATATATATTTGGTATACTCGTGTGTACCGTTAATATACGAGTTTATATATATAATATCCTACTATGTATAATTGGAGTATGTATGATCTATAATAGTTTGAACAGTAAAACAATAGTTTTCTACGGTTGTTTCAATAGTGTCTCAATTGATTTTTTTTTTCAATTTCACCCCTATGTATTTTAAATTTTATTTTTAAACCCGTTAAAACTTGGGCGCCCCATTACGCCTATTTAAAAGTATTTTCAGAAAAAATTTCAATATTATAATTATATCTCATCAAAATCTATAATTTTTGTGTTGAAATGATTCCCAAAAAATACACCTAAATATATATTCGGTACCCTTGTATGTATCGTAATACGATTTTCGTTCTTTTTAAATATGTTAAGACTTTGGAACTTCAAAACACTAATTTCGAATTACTTTTTAAAAAAATCATTCAACATAAAATTTACAGTGCTCATCAAAATTTACAATTTATATATTAAAAATTTTACCAAAAATATATATATTTGGTAAACTCGTGTGTACCGTTAATATACGGGTCTATATATATAATATCCTACTATAATTGGAGACGTATGATCTACAGTATTTTGAACAGTAAAATAGTAGTTTTCTTTTTTCTTTTTTTTTTATAATAATCCGTTAAGACTTCGGAGATCCAAAATTTCTATTTAGAAGCGTTTTTAAAAAAAAAACTTTCAACATCAATGCTTTAGGTATTATAAAAATCTACAACTTTTTTTTAATTAAAAAGTTTTTTTTTTTCCTAAAAACACTCATACATATATATTTGGTATACTCGTCCGTATCGTAATACGATTTCTTTTATTTTGTAAATCTATTAAGAGTCTAAGGCTTTACATCTCCTATTTATAAGTATTTTTTAGAAAAAATTTAATATTAAAAATATGTCTCTTATCAAAATTTATAAATTTTATATTCAAAATTTTTCAGAAAAAATGCCTAACTCGTACGAACCGTTCCACAGGTTTAAACATTTAATTTTTTTTTAATCCGTTAAAACTTCGGAGATTCAAAAAACTTATTTAGAAGCGTTTTCATTAAAAAAAAATCAATATTAATGTTTTATATATAATACAAATCTGTACTTTTTTATTGAATTTTTTTTTCAAAAAACCACTCTACATTAATGTTTGGTACATTCGTCTGTATCGTACTACGATTTCTTTTATTTTTTTTTTAGCCTGTTAAGACTTTAGATCTCCTGATACTTGTTTATAAGTATTTTTTAGAAACACTTTCAATATAAAATGTGTAGCTTTCAACAAATTTTTATGTTCAAATTTTTTTTCAAAAAATACGGCTATATAAATGTTTGGTAAGTTCGTGCGAACCGTAAAATTTATTTAGAAAAATAAAGCTTTCAAGCAACAAAAAATTTATTTAGAAAAAAATCCAAACACCTATTTTTTAGAAGCATTTAAAAAAAAAAACTTTAACATCAACATTTTAAATATTATAAAAATCTATAAAAATTAAAAATTTGTTTAAAAAAAATATCCCTACATATATGTTTGGTACACTTGATGTAAAATCTACAGTACTTTTAAACAGTATCTTTTTTTATATTTTTTAAATCTTAAGATTTCGAAGATCCAACACACTTATATTTTTTTAATCCGTTAAAAGATAACAAATTTTTTAATTATCCTTTAAAACTATTAAGAAATATTTTCTAAAAAAAAATTCAACACTAAAATTATATTTCATCAAAATCTATCGCTTATTCTACAGTTTAATAGTACTTTCAATAATATTTTTTTTTCGTTAAGATTTTCAAGCCCCAAAACTTTTATTAGAAGTATTTTCAAAAAAAATAATTTTAACAATATTTTTTTTGTAGTATAATTAGGGAATAAATGCATGAATAGTTGTTTGATATTATTTCCAAAAATACATCTATATATTTGAAAATCTCAGAAATTGTGCATATAGTAATTATGATTTAAGTTATTTATTAAATATGTTACATTTTAGAGCTTCATAACATTAATTTAGACGGATTTTTTTTAAAAAAGAAATAGTAACATTTTTTGTAAGACCTATTAAGGCTATCCAGCCCCAAAACTTCTATTTAGAATTATTTTCTGAAAAACCTTTCGACACTAAAATTGTATATCTCATCAATTCTACAATTTTTATTTTCAAATTATTTCTAAAAAATACACCTAGATTTTTTAAAATAAGCTTCGCAACTTGTTCGTAACGTAATTATGATTTATTTTTAAAAAAATATATATTAAGACTTTGAATATTAGGTCATTAATTTAGAAAAAAAATTTAAAGAAATTTCTTTACAATTTATATAATTAAGAAATGAAAGCACGAACAATTTTTAAATAATATTCATTAGAATATGATAATTATGATTTAAATATTTCTTAAATTTATTAAAATTTTGGAGTCCCGAAACACTAATTTAGAAGAAATATTTTTAAAAACTTTGTATAAAAGTTTTACTACTCATCATTTTTCCATCGCAATTGTTTTAACTGTTAGTTAAATATTTATTTTTCTTTACTTCTTTTTTTTAACAAAAAAAATTCAATAAATTTGAATTTTCACAATCCATTCATATACTGATAACTTTTTGATTTGTTGTTTATTTCTAAATACTATGCTATATTTTAAGTTAACGGGCAATGCACGCGCAACGCGCGTCCTCAAAACTAGTCTTAAGAAAAATTGAAATATATAATGACATATATAATATTGAGTGACGTGAAATAGAATATTCGACAAAATTAGATAGATATAGCAGGTATTATGTAAATGGAACTCAATATTTCCCCTCGTAAACACCAACAAAGATGAAATGGATATGTTAATTTAGCTGTTGAAAATTCACCCAAAAATGTCCCAATATCCTATTATTCCGATTACAGCAAAAGTTCCCTACAATGCAGAAAGTATTTTCAAACTTCAGATAGATTGAAACCCTTGAAACTCGTTGATGATTCAGATTCAGCGAATATGATCAGTAAAAACACGCACAGAGACTATCAAAATCAATGAGTTCATCGCAAAAAAAGAAAAAAATAGTAAGGTGAATTGATTGAGCTTTTATGATTTTCACAGATGAAGGAAGAAGCAATTGATCAATTGATTTTCATAAGCATTGATAACATAAGCAATTGATTTTCCACAATTGATAACATAAGCAAGCAGCAATTGATCAATTCATGGCTTGCAAACACTAATAAAACGAGCACTATGGAAGTACAGAAACCCTGACAACCATGAATACACAACCACCGTGATCAGACCTCAAGAAGACACTACAATCTAAAAACTACAATTATCTTCAATTCTAAGCACGCTCACCGCGGATGCGGCGGGCGAGCTGGATATCCTTCGGCATAATCGTAACCCTCTTTGCGTGAATCGCACAAAGATTCGTATCCTCGAACAATCCAACCAAGTACGCCTCCGCCGCCTCCTGCAGCGCCGCCACGGCTGAGCTCTGGAATCTCAGGTCGGTCTTGAAATCCTGCGCGATTTCTCTGACGAGCCTCTGGAACGGGAGCTTGCGTATCAGGAGCTCGGTGCTCTTCTGGTACTTGCGAATCTCACGAAGCGCGACCGTGCCTGGCCGGAACCTGTGGGGCTTCTTCACTCCGCCGGTCGCCGGAGCAGACTTCCTCGCCGCCTTCGTCGCCAGCTGCTTACGTGGCGCCTTCCCACCTGTGGACTTGCGCGCCGTCTGCTTGGTACGAGCCATCAAAATTGGTGACAACAAAGGAAATTTTCTCAAAAGCAAAGATGGAGATCGCGATTTGCTTGTGGTAAATGTTGATGCCGAGGATTGGAAGATCTCCCAGCAATTTTATAGATTCTTAGAGACAAATTAAAGGCAGCAATTTTAAAATTTCTGGGAAGCGGTGAAATCAAAATTGACGGTGCAGCAATATCGTGGCCGTTGACTAGGGGATCTAATGGACGGTGGAGATAGCATTGGAGGTTTTCACACGGATCGGTGATTAGAAAGGTGAACTTCAGTGCTGTTGGAATAGATCTACGGTTGTTTGGATATCAAGGACGGCTGGGATTTGTTATTGTTTCAATTACTGAGAATAAGGATCCAATAATAATGTTCAAGGGTAAATAAGAGTATTCGAGAAAAAAAACACTATTTTTCATGTGTTGTTCCGTTGCTAATTGATCGTCATTGTGACCTATTGATATAGGTCTAAAAGAAAAAGCTCTCACAGCTCAATGATTATTTTTTCCTCATAGTCAAGCTGTTAGAAACTAGTTCTATAAGTGATCCACGAAGGAACAAAGTTCTTGAAACTGAACAAACCAAGTGTGCTGAACAGGTCCAGTTTCTAAATGGTTCAACTGGTATTTGTAACATCGTGTTATTCTAGATTGCTACACAACACGGTCTTGATCACCCGATGAGCTAATTACGATTATTTCATGAACTAGATCAAATTGTAGGAGTACCTTGATGTGGGTTAGTTAAGTAGCCTTACTAAGACTCATCCATGGCAGTTTTGTCTCAATTGGGCTAAACATAATCAATCAATGTTTTTCTCTGATAAATATAATCAAACATAGTATCATAGGTGGGCGCATGAGTAGCTCCTCCACTGTCTCCATGCTTGAGTTCGGTACGATCCATCACGATGGGATCTAGTCGTGGGCCATTTACTGCACAACACTTCGTCATTGGTTATTCCTACTGACTTTTGGAGGTTAGGTCATCATTGAACTGTATCAGTATGGCTTTGCCATTAATTGTCATGTTCGTCGAGGTTCTGGTTTGGTCGAAGAAGCCATGTTCTTGACTGCCTTATTGGAGTGCTGCCAGCTTGGGCCTTTTGGGCCTGAGGCCCATCTCCCGTAAAGATCAAATATGGTCAAGTCCAGAGTTTATTATACACATTTAATTGAACATCCAAGTCCGTAGCATGATGGCAACGAGCAACGACAAGCCGATTGAGTGCTGACACACAAACGTAGAACGATTTTAAATCGTTCATTAGTCAAGATATAAGGGTTTAGACATCTTATCACTAGAGATAGAGGAAAACACGACTGTAGAACTGAATTTGGACGTCAAGCTTCGGTGTTATGTGACTTTTCTAGGCCGTTCGATTTCAATGGATCAGTCCGTATTAATCTCGAGATTTTAATGTTTAATAAGATCTATTGAATTTGAATATGAATGCCCCTATTTCAGCAGGAACTTACAAAAACAAAGATGATTTTGGACACCATTTTAGAATATGTGAATTGATCTTGTACACACGAATGTACCAAACTCATATTTATGAATTTTTTTTTTCAAAAAAAAAATATAAGATAAAAAAATTATAAATTTTGATTAGATCTATAAATTTATGTTAATTTTTTCTTAAAAAAAAATATTTTTTAAATAGATTTTTGAAATTCCAAATTTTAACGAATTTGATTTGGGTTCTAAATAGTTTTAAAATCGGTTTCAATTTCGTTAAATTTTGAAACTCCAAAATATCTAATTAAAATAAATTTTTAAAAAAATATTCAACATTAAAATTATAGATTTTTATCAAAATCTATAGCTTGTATATTAAAAATTTTGCAAAAAATACTCAAAAATCAAACTATGGGCATCCCGTTCGCTCGAGCGTATGAATTTTTCAAGGCCATCGAAGTGACATGCTGGGCTCGCGTTTATGGGCTGGGTTCCCCGAGCTCAACAACTGCAAATACTAGCATACTGCCCTACTATTTCCATATCGAGCCAAAGTCTTTCTGTTCTTTAAAAAAAAAAAAAAAAAAAAAAAAAAAAAAAAAAGAGGAACAAAAAAAGAATGGAAAACTAACAACTTGATCTACCGACGGTCCAAATGTTCAGCGTCACCGTCGGACTCACTATGTTCCTACGTGTCTGTTTATGACTTTTCGCCAAACAAAATTAGTATATTTTTTAAAAGAATATTTTTATTAGGATCTCTAATAAAACCAGTTCAAATTTATATTATCTTCATCTCTAAAAAAAATATTATGCTGGACTAGACAAGAATTAGAGCCGCAAAATTATCATATAAATAATAAATTAATCCTCTGAAATGGACAACGATTTTTCAGAATCCCCATCAGAATTTCGATATTAGCAGTGATTTCTTTCTTCTTTGTTTTATTTTTGAAGTAAAAAAAAAAAAAAAAAAATCCATATTCAGGACAACTAATTAATCTGTCCTGCGTTTATGAACTGAATTGAATCCGTCCATCATCACGAGATTCTTAATTCCATTTCCACCGTGCATAAGCAGGCGATCTAAATATCAGATTCAAAACTAATCTCCAAACAAAAGTATAAAACTTCAGATTTCTCTCTAAATCTCTACATACTCACAGCCACAGAGCTCCGGCGTCCTTCAAGATCGGTACAAGATTACCGGAAATATGCGCCGCCATCAGCTTATCCAAACCACCGACCAGCCTTCCTCCGATGAACACCGCCGGAAACATCCCTCCTTCGCCACCAAGCTCCGCCGCGACGGCTTTCTCGTCGGCATCGTCGCCGATCTCGCATACGACCGGGTTAACTCCCAGCCCCTGCAGGAGCCGCCTGACCACATGGCACATGCAGCAGCCACGTCTTCCCACCACGGCAACCGGAGACTCTGAGACCACCTTCTTTATTTCTTCCAACTCGTCGGCCACGGGGCTCTTCGGCGGCGAAGGGCCGGCGAGGAGGTGGGGGTCGGCGGCGATTCCTCTGGCGTAAGGTACCGCCTTGTACATCTTTCTTACTAATTAAAAAAAAAATTAAATTCCTCTGATAGATTGAATTGTAATATGATTGGAAAATTGGGGGATTGTGTTTTTGGAAATTTGGAGCAGAGAATAGAAGGGGAGGAGATAGGAGATAAATAGGGTGGAGTGACGTCAGGGCGTGAGGGAGGGTAACGTCAGCGGCAGTTACGCGGAGAGCGAGATAAGAAAGCGGTGCCAGCATATGATGGGACCCGCCGGTTCCGCGGAGACGTAGGCTAACAAGATGACCCTCGATCCGCTGTTTCGCGACTCAGACCAAACAGCAACGTAATCAACGATATTTGAGCACAAAGTAGTTACGTTTCGGATTTTACGTTTCAGTCCCGTATTTTTTATTTTACTCATTTTAGTCTTTAAAAATAAAGAAAAAACCAATATGACGTACATCAGTGCTTTTCTTTATTTTGAAAGCCGAATCGAACAAATATAAAATTATAAAATAATAATATAATATTTTATTATTTTTAAGTAAGAAAAATAACGTCTTTATTTTAGAGTCGTATAATTAAATTCTACTATAAGTCTCATAAATATGTATTGTTAAAAAAATGTTATTTTTTTAACAATACGATATTTAATGACTATTTTAATTTTTTTATATAACTAATTTGACTGTATATTATTCTATTTTTAAATCAAATAAGGTAAAAAATATTAGACTGTATATTATTCTATTTTCAAATCGAATAAGATAAAAAGCATCCTATCAAATGCAATTTATTAATTTTAATAAAAAATATTAATTAACAAATAAAATTAAATTAATAATAAACTGGCACTTGAAGAATAAAGTATATGTGAGTTAGCTGACCGTAGACAACAAGGGAGGCCGCCTATTTTCTAATATTTGCTTATGGTGTTGCATGTAATGCCGGAAGTAGCGGAGGCCGGTGCTCGCTCTTCTTCATGATGGCGTAGGTAGTGTGGCGCGATTGGCGGAAGATGATGCTATGATGACGTCAATGTCCCTAGACGTCGCCGTCAGTTACATAACGTCCGAGAATAACGGTGATAGTCTTCGGGTGCATGAGCAGATAAGATGTGCTGCAGGTAATTTTAGATGGACTTATCCTCTTCCAACTGCCTTGGAGATTGTAGCCAGAGGAGTTTGAATTTTGCCTTATTTTATTTATTTATTTATTTTTAAAGATGCTCTAGTACAAAGAAACCACCTATAAGTATGAATGAAGCCGTCCCGCGCTTCCAGCTTGAGCGGCTCCGATATTCACCTCACGAAGCGTGCGACCCAAGTTCCACTCCAGGAGCATACCGTTAAGGATGTGGGGGTCGAAGACCCCATATATCTCGTGGGGAGTGAAATGGACCCTGATTTGAGATCTTTTCGGAGATATGTGCCAGAATTTGTCCTATCCGTAAAAATAGGACCCATCGATCGGTGGAACATGAATCATTGCCATCCGTGAATTTATCTGTTACGAGTCGCTCGAATGAGGGTCGGTTACGGACAGAATTTTTTCACGATAATCTCAAGAAAAAAAGTATGAACGAAGCCGACTGAAATTAGCTCGATTGGATAGGAGATGTCTTTGAAAGCGTTACCATTCAAATTCAACTCCGTTTAGAGTAAAATTTTTCGCAGAATTTTTAAAAAACAATTCTTTGTAGCTCGTAACAAAAATTCCGTTTATGGAATGTCTATACCCGTACTCCAAAGCATCGAACAAGGTTAGATGTGGGTATTTTTCGTAAGTTTGAGATCCATACGAAAATGTATACTTATATTACGGATTCTATCGTGATAATCTCAAAACAAAAGTACGAATGAATATTTTAGCAGAAACTCAAACGAGTACATTCTAATCACCCACTCATTGACGATAAGTTATGAGTGCGCGAGGTGATTTATGAGTTTACGGGCATTCTATTTTATTTTGACAGGTATATAGCAAAAATCTATCCAGTTAAAGAAACATGGACGGCAGTTGGAAGACAAATTAAATAATTTCTGTTTATCTTATTTTTTTATTTTTATTTAAAAAAAAATTATAGTTAGTTTAGTTTTAATTTTCTATGTGCTTGATTTGTGTTAGGTAAAATGGATAGATGAGCTGAGAATGTCGGCTTGAGAAGGAAAACAACTTAAAAAAAAAATAAAAAAGAAAAAGTAAGTGCAGCCTATATTCCTTTATTGGTCAAAAGAAAAAAGCTTTAAATCATTTTCAAAGCTTTTTTTTTTGGTATTAACGAGTAAAACATACGACTTCTAGAATCAAGTCACAATGAGAACATATTCTAGTAAACTTCGACAATTTTTAAAAGTTTTTATAATTCGAAGTTATTTTATTTCGATCATTTTTATAGTATGCCTACATTTTCAAGGAGCATATACATGTTTTTTTTTTAAAAGAATTTTCGAAGTTTGATCCTCATGAATTTGGGATTACTTCTCAAGAACCCAATTGCTGTAAGTTACTTGCATAAGTTATTTTTAAAAAAAAAGAAAACTCAAATATTTATCAGTCAAACAAGTGACTCTAAAGTTTTGTTGTTTTTGAAATGGAATGAACTTTAAGTAAGTTATCTCCATATATTCCCATTTTTAACAATAATATGAATGGTATAAGTGTCAATAAGATAGAGAGAAGACATTAAAGAAAACATCCAAAATAATATATAAAAATTTTACAATTTTCTATTTAATAAAACTTATATAAAAAACAAGTTTTATTTTGATTTTTATTTTAGTTTCTAACTTTTTGAAATATAATATATTCGAACGAAAAACAATTCCTTTCCATCTAGTCTGTAAACATATTTGGTTCGTTATTGTTCCACTTGTAATTTGTTTTTTAAATAAATTTGTATCGGTTAAAATTATACGCTAATTTATTTTGCATATGAGCACAAATTATAACTTATATCTACTAATGAGCAAACTAATTTATGAGA
The DNA here is from genome assembly GCA_002076135.1 of Xerophyta viscosa. Lineage (NCBI taxonomy): Eukaryota > Viridiplantae > Streptophyta > Magnoliopsida > Pandanales > Velloziaceae > Xerophyta > Xerophyta viscosa. The sequence goes on from MJHO01000049.1 coordinate 1,454,329, forward strand.
TGCAACTTCGAATTTAAATTTAAATAATTATAATTTTTTATATAAATTATTTGATAAGCCGAAGCTTATTATAATACATATAATTATGCATAATTTTATTTCAGACAATAACAATTAATGCAGTGCATATAATTAAATAGTAAAATTGGATACTAAATAAAAATTACGATCTACTCTTCATAAAAAAATAGATTGAATGTTCAAATTACAGTGAGTATGAGTTAGCAGAAATTTACCGTACTTTTTGTTTTCGGTGGAGATGTCTAATATAAACCGAAAATTATGGTCACATATAAAAAAAATTATGTAAATATAATATATAATATGGTTTGCCGGAATGTGGTATGTTTTCAATAGATTGTTTTGTCAAAATTCCATATATTGGTTGGGATAGTAGTCCATTCAATTGCATAAATTCGAGACGTTGCTTGAAAATACGGCGATTTTACGTGCATCATCACCATAACAGACCATCTTCGGAGGCTTTTTAAGAATAAGGGCATTGTATAAATTTTAGTCCTTTTTTTTACTGTTACATGGAAAAAAGTATTCGAGATTAAATCAGCTACATTTTTTTTTCCCCCAAAATTTATGATGTTTTGAAAATTTTAGCTAAAGAACTGTGGTGTCTTTTTGACACCTCAGGTTTTCTAAAAAAAAAAAAAAAAAAAAAAAATTAGCTAAAGAAATACAGATTTTAATTGTCCTATAATTTCCAATTTCAAAATTTTTGCAAAAAACTATTTTGAGATGCGTGAAAAAAAGGCCTCAAAATTTATAGGTAAAGAAAAATAAAACGCAATTTGGAAGACCTTTTAATATCCATTCAAAAATGCTTTGTAAAAAAGATAATTTAAACATAGAATTATGAAACACTTTTCCTATTTACATCTTTTTCAGACAAAACTATATATATATATACATACATATATATGATTTTTTCAGCTCGACCTGAAAATAAATTCGTAAAATGACTTATTAATTTTTAAATCGAATATTTTGATCATAATTAACGGTCCAAAATTATTGGAATATGTGATATGGACCGTTGATTATGATCAATATATTTGATCTAAAACTTATTTTATAGATTTTATTTCAACCGATAATAGTATATATATATATATATATATATATATATATATATATATATATATATATACTAGCGGAAACATCACCCGCGATGCGTGTGAATTTTTTTTTTTTTAAATTTAAAAATAAAATATTTAAAAAAATTAAGATATTATATATATACAGTTAATTATTATTAATTTAAATAATATATATTTAAAATATATATTATTTAAATATATATATATATAATATATATATATAGTTTAAAATATATATATATATATATATATATATATATATATATATATAATATATATATATATATATATATATATATATATATATATATATAGGGGGAGGGGGGGGGCGTGCACTGTAGCAACCCCCCCTCCCTTAAATATTATATTATTATATTATTATTATTATTATAGATTATAGATATATAATATATATATATATTATATATATATATATATATATATATATATATAGGTGGCAGTGTGTGCTTTATCAGCAAACAAACGTTGACAACGAGAAGCTCGTTACAGGGAGGTGTGTTTCAAACGCGAATCTATTTTGCTTTCTAATTTCTGACGTTACCATCCTCTGGAACGAATTACTCGCACGAGCAACACGTGGGTGACGTTGACCATCATAAGAAAAAGACTTTAAATTTTAAATAATATTAAAATTAATGGAAATTGGGCCCTTTATGTGCTGTGAAGTGAAGATTTCCTTGGTAATTACGTGCTATTAAGCTATACATTAGTTTGATGACCTGTCGCTATAAATATATATTTTTTGAATTATGAAATTTTATTTTTCAACTAATGAATTTATTTTATGCGATCGTCATAATAAATAAAATTTACGGATTGTATTAATTTATAGTCTACCTATCGAAAAATTTTAATATTTCGATCAAAATAAGTCCAAAGGTTAATGTTATCCTTCACGAATAACAAAGAAATATAAATCTCCCACACTATTACGAGTGATATTTGTAAAATTCGAATATGAGATCTTCACATTATAAATTTATAAACGTTTTAGCGTTCTAAATGTTAGCTTGCGGATTTGCAATAACAAAATATTGATTAGTAACTTAAAAAAAAGTAGTTTTTTTTTTTAAAATTAGTGGTAATCCGTAATACGAGTGTATGTTTTCCTAAGAATTTCAAATTTACGTAAAATTATTTACATACAGTTCCGACCGATACTCTAAAATTTGATTAAAAGTTTTTCATTAATCGAGACTGTTGATTTGGGGTACAAAAAATTTTTCAATATTTTGCAAAGTATTTAACCACACTCGAACTTCAACAATAATATTTCATATAGCATTTTTTACCCAGTTAAGCTAACCACGATCAGCTTTAAAGAAAAATTTTGGCAATACTTTAGGCCAACGCGGATTTAAGCACCGGTGTTTTGGGGCAGTCAGTGGGTCCGGCCTGTCGGATGGATGACGTCAGGCGTGAGGCGGTATTGGTATTTGGTGATGTCAGCATCCGTGGAATTCGGGCACGTGACAAACGTCGTTGTGGATTAGCTACCAGGGATTGATCATGAATGATGTATTATCGCTCCTTCATTACAATAGCACCATCCCTTGCACTAGATGTCAAGTATTTCTTTTAAAAAAAATTATATATCAAGCTTCTATTTTTAAGAATCGGTACAAATCAACCTTTGAAATGAAAAAACGGCGGATATATCAGCACGCACCATTCCCTTGGAATAGATGTCAATTTTTTTTTTTTTAAGAAAAATTACATATAAATTTCCTATTTTCAGGAACCGGCACAAAATAGACACTGAAAACGAAAAAATATCGAACGTCACAGCACGCGCGTGCTGTTATGTCGGACTTTTTTTTTTCTCAGGAGCTGATTTATAAATTTTTAATAAATGAGGGTCGATATGCAATTTTTTCTTTTTTTTTATTAGGGAATAAGTTTCACGAAAAGTGAAATATTTTGTAAACGTTACGTTCGTTAAAAAGATGACAGCGCCGAAGATTGAATTACGAAGACAAGAGTTGTACAAACTATTATCGACAAACATTCTAGATGGTTTATTTAAACAGGGCTTAGAAATTATGAAATACCAAATTCAATTCATCACCCCTTAACAGGAATTTTAATTGAGAATAATATCACATAAGATAAAACTTTCATGCTTTTGTCCAGTTACCTTTACAGTTGGAGTCGGGTCATTTTTTATAGATACAGTAGTTGTTTGGAGTATGTATTTATAACTTAGAAGGTAATCAGATGTTTATGTGTTTCCCAAAAAAAGTTATTATTCATAGCAAATGGTATTTTATTGATGCATGTATAAATGTACGTAGGGTTTTACTATACTCACATAAAAAATCACACAATAAATCACATAATATACGTGATAATATCAGGATCACTTATCACAATGAGTATAGTTGTAATTTTGATAATTTATACGTATCACTAGATAAATGTACAGATTACGAGACGAATGTGTAGTGGATATTAGTTGTGTGTGGTTTATTGGGGGTGAATAGTTTTTTTCATGTATGTACTCTGTAATACATTATAAATGCCTTATAAATTCAAATAAAAATTATTTGAAGTTATGGAAAATCGCTTTTTGATAATAAAATGGATATCGATGATGTGAAGCTTGCCATATGTAGGGCTGAGCATTCGGGTCAACCCGAACCGAACTGACCCGAACCGAAATTTTAAGGCTGACCCGAACCGAATACATTCGGACCCGAACCGACCCGAATTTCGTTTCAACCTGAACCGACCCGAACCGACTAAAATTCGGGTTAGTTCGGGTTGGTTCGGGTTGACCCGAATAATAATAAAAGTTAATTTTATTCACTACCAATTCGGATTCGGGTCGGTTCGGGTCGACCCGAATAGTTATAATATGAATGTTTTGTTTAAAAAGAAAAAAATTAGCACATAAAACTAACGAAAACTAATTAAAATATGACTCGCTAGGATAATTCGGGTCCAATCCGAACCGAACCGAAATTCGATTACCGAACCCGAACCGAATTATATAGACCCGAACTATTAAAATGCCGACCCGACCCGAACCGAACCCGAAATTTTGACTTTATTCGGATCGGTTCGATTCGGTTTTTCGGGTAATGCTCAGCCCTAGCCATATGTATTGTTAAGAAATTTAAGGGAAATAAGGAGTAAATTACAAGTAAATATGAGACTACACATGCAGAGAACACTACATTTTTACGTGTCCTAAGCCAAAAAAAGGACAAAGAGTGGTTAATTCATCTGAAAAAAAAAAATACAAGTCATTATGCATAAAATCCTAACTACCAATTTATGATATTAACTCATTTATATTTGTTTCGTTTTGTTTCTTGAGAAACATATATATATATATATATATATATATATATATATATATATATATATATATATATATATATATATATATATATATATATATATATATAAGAAGTAAATAATATACTACAGTAATAACAAATTCAGTATAGTTCCATCTTGATAGAGTCCGATGATAGTAAAATATATCCAATTATATCCGTCATAATATTTTTTCATTAAACTATCGATCTCTAAATAAATAAATAAATAAATAAATAAATAAATAAATAAATATATATATATATATATATATATAATATATATATATATATATATATAATATATATTATATATATATATATATATATATAGGCTTGGCTGTTTGGAATTATAGCGCGTGGGCGGACGAAGGTTGACCGGAAATTCTAGATCACCAGAGGACCCACAATGAAGTAGATCAGAATCACATCTTAATCAACGTGGAACACGCCACTATGACGTTACACCCGCATCTATCTACTCACATTCTTCAACATTGGACGTACACATAGTAGCCATCATTAACATCTAGCGACCCGATGCTTTATTTTGAATAGATTTGGATTTAAAATATTTTGTTGTAAAATATATTTTGTTAGTTTAAAATTTTGACGACTTTAAAATTAATTTATTAAATTTTAGAGTTTTAAATATTTATTTAAAAATATTCTTTTCTAAAATTTTAAATACAATTTTTTAATATAATTTATATTTTTACATTAAAAATTTTCAAAAAAATGGTTCAAGATATTTCTGATGTAATCTATATATTTATAAATGTTTGGGAACATTGATAGTAACAAATTTTAAATGATGAACAAGAGATTCGTGAAAATGGCTAATATGTGTGTTTTTTTTTTTTTTTTTTTTTCATATCAACGTCCAGTTTAACGTGATAGTCATATATAGTTGACAGCGGATCTCACCCCCTCATTCAAAGAATTAGAGGATCTTTAGGTCAATTATCAACTAAAAATTGACGATATCTCGACATATTTCAATGGATCAAGTTGGTTGTGCTATTATGGGCCTACAGGCCGAGAACCATTTTCCTGTAATTGACAGATCAAACAGATGTAAACCGCAGCCCACAAGCCCACAAACGCAAGTGCGTATCAATATGTGTAAGGTCCTAAAATATGACCACTTCTTTGTAAGATCAGTACATTTCAGCCCATTTTTCCAAGGATCCAGATATTTTTGGCTCTTATATATATATATATATATATAATATATATAATATATATATATATATATATATATATATATATATCACCTATTTACCGCCAACTAAAATATCATACATAAATCGATCTTATCTTTAAAAGGAAATGTCCATTTATTTTAACATGTAATTGGCTAAAAGAAATAGTTAATATTACACGTGCCATATTTTAATTGATGTTATATAAATAGGACAATTTATGAAATAGAATTAGCTATGAAAGATTATAAATAATGTAATATTTTTTGCTGTAACTTTATTTTATCAATTTGTTAATTCATTTAAATTAACAATATAAATTTGCTACTTTTTTTTTTAATAAAGATGCAAATAAAATTCTATATAGTACTATTTACTTTTTCTTAGCAGATAACACGTCAGCATTATATATGCAGAACTTTATTGTTTTTGTTATTTTTTGCTACTATTTTATGTATCCACGTTATGTCTTTGAGACTTTGACTCTTTATGTTAGGATGATTATATCTCGAAATACGTTAAGGTCAGTTTTTCTTTCAGGAAGGGGTGTTGTTTATTCTAAAGAAAAGAGCACAAATCTGATTCCACTGAATTTATTAGATCCAATTTAAAGAAAAAATTCTTTTGCAAAGGAATAAACAACAAAAACAATAGTAAACAATTTTAAATGCAAAAGTATTAGGTCAAACCAAACTCTATTTTGTTTATTTATTTTTTTTAAAAAAATATTTATATAATAGTAAAAATTACTTTAATACGAACTTTCAAATATAGATTAATTTATAAAATAATTTAAAATAAGAGTGATTTGGAAGTGGTTTAAAAATAAAGTGCCGGCGTATAATTATTTCAATAATCAACTGCTGCTGCTCAAAAAAAAAAAAAAAAAAGGAAAAAAAGAAAACTGCCTGCTGCTCACCTACTCGCAATCTAGAAGAGTTTGAAGAACACTGCTCATGGTGGGCCTTCTGCTTCTCTCTTCTTCCACACAGTTCACCGCCACCTCGATGAGACTCATTATCTGCCGGCGTTCAAAATTCCAGTGAAGTCTACCATCGACCACCTGCTCCAACCATTCTTCTTCCCCGCTTCCTAAATTATCCCTCAGCATTTTAGCAAATCTCCGCAGCTCCATCGTCTCGCCGTCGAGCGTCACACCATCAGACACACTTCTTCCGGTGACCAACTCCAGCAACACAACCCCGTAGCTATAAACATCAACCTTAGCCGTGATAGGTAGCCCGAGGACCCACTCCGGCGCCATGTAACCCATCGTACCTCTCATCTGAGAGAACTCGAGCCCGGACGCGACGTCTCTCCTCGACAGCTTAGCGAGTCCCGAAGTCTGCTATCTTGGCCTCAAAGTCGGCGTCGAGAAGTATGTTCTGAGGCTTGACATCGCAGTGGACGACCCATTCTAAGCATTCATGGTGGAGGTAGGCGAGGCCGCGGGCGGTGCCGACGGCGATCTTGAAACGCTGGTTCCATTGGAGCGGTGAAGTGGTGGTGGTGGAGCTGAAAAGGAATTTGTCGAGGGACCGGTTGGGGAGGAACTCGTAGACGAGGAGGCGGTGGTGGCGGTCGGTGCAGAAGCCCCATAATCTGACGAGGTTCATGTGGTTGATGCGGCCGATGACGCTCACCTCCGCCCAGAACTCCTCCTCTCCTTGCACTACGTCCCATAGCTTCTTCACCGCCACCACCCTTAACAACAACATGAAGTATCACAACGTTTAATATAGCTAGCGTTTAAGTTTAGATTTAGAATAACAGTTAAAAAGTCATGAACAAATCAGTTAAATACAGAAATGAAAACATTCGACCAATCAATCACTACGACGGCAAAGGTTAGGGTGTTGAAAAGGGACTGATTTTTCCATTATGTATATCTCAAATCTTTTCTGATTTATAATAAAAAATAATATTTAAATATTTTTTTTTAAAAAAATACTGAATTCGAAAATAATAGATTTTGACAAGATCTATAACTTTTATATTTAATTTTTTTTAAAAATAATTATAATTAAATATTTTGGAGCTCCGAAATAATAACGAATTTGAAAATAATTTATAAGTTTCGTTTTATACTCGTTAAGAGGTTGAAGTCCAAAACAAATATTTAGAAATACTTTAAAGAAAAATTTGAAACATAAAAATTATAAATCTCATAAAAATCTACAATTATCATATTCAAATTTTTTTCAAATATAAATTTAAATATTAATTTTTATCATGAATTGAAGTAAACTTGAAGGATAGACAATAGAGATTCTACCCCCTTTAGAAGACATGCTTTGGGAGAATTTTTTTTTTTTTTTATTTTTTTTTATATTGCATATCGTCCTAATTTTAAATAATTTATAAATCAGTTAATAGATTGAATGTCCTCACATATAAGTCACGTATCAAAAATTATATCAATGATATTTTCACTATTATAAAAATATATATTTAAAAAAATTTTAAAATTATAAAAATGTTTTTTATTTGAATTTTTTTATTCAAAATATTTTTAAAAAATATTTCTATATGGATATTTAAGGCTCTAAAGTTTTATGTGATGTAAAATCAATACGCTAACGTATCAAGATTTCGAACTAAAGTGCGAGAAGAAAATTTAGTGGTGCTATACTTTTATACTATTTATCAAGTTAACATCATTATGTTGAATGGCGGTTATATAAATTTATGTCCTATTTCAAATTAATCTAAATATTCCTCCATTATTCTCTATTTCTCACAAATTATTAGAATATCTGATAATCGACTCTCATATTTTTCTCTCACTTCTCTCTCTTAATCTATTCTTTCTTTCCTCTCTCTTCGTCTTGTAATCGTTATCCCATGCTTTGAAAGGTGTTATTTCGTCTTCAAATGTATTATTCATGCCTTTTTGCGCTGCTTTGATAAATTCATATCTAATTTATTACTTCATTTTTTTCTTCAGAAATAACTGATGACTCGATTGATTTCAGTGATGGATAATAAGACAATTAATTTTTCATTCCGTTACTTTTTTCTTAATGGAATATATATCTATAATTTAATTTGTTTTATTATTATTATTATTATTATTAATTTAACACACGCATTGTATGTGCCTAGTTGCTAATATATATATATATTATATATATATTATGCTATATATATATATATATATATATATATAATGGTAGCTAAAAATTAAACAATTATAGTAGATAAAAAAAATTAGAAAAATTATATTTCTGGCCCCTAATTCTACGTTTTTTCAATTCAGTCTCCGGAACCAGAAACATACACTGACATGATGCAAAATACGCTTAAATAATTACATCAGCATATTTACTCCGAGCGAACGTTAGAAGCATGCTGAAACATAATTACTCCTAAAATAATTTGCTATTAAAAAAATTCTTAAATATAATAAATAAGTAATTAAAATAATAGCAAAGTCAACTTTTGGTCTGACCTGTTGTCGTCGAGAACACCTCGGTAAACCGCGCCGGAGCCGCCCTTCCCTATTTCTTCTCTGAACTTTCCGGTGGCCTCCCTGAGCTCACCGTATGAGAATTTCCTAAACTGGCTCCTCACCATCCTATACCCTTCCTCCTCGGATTGCGACATACTTCCACAAGCATTATCCCTCAGCAGATACCACCAACCCGTCACCACGAACAACATCTCAAATCCCCCAACGCCACAACAAATCCGAAGAGATACTCCCATTTAAACCTCCCGGAGATCTTCCGTATCCTTTCACCGTCGTCGTTACGTTCGCCTTATCACATCTAACACCATACGCAGACGAGTTTTCTTCTGTTGATTGAGCTTCAGGGTTGGGAAGTTTTATGTGCATGGTCCCGGGAAAATCCGGCCAAGTGTAACCGTTGAACATGGTGCTTTTGGGGTAACAATCGCCTGGCCGCTGAGATCTCGGTACCCGAAAGCGACACAGCTGCAATCGTTCAAGCACTTCTCCATGCACGTCCGAAAGAAACTCCGGTGCTGACTGTTACCAGATCGAAACCGTAGTAATCCGTGTTCTTCAACTCAACGAACTTGTAATAGTCTAAGTTATTGGTATTATTAGTGCAGGTTCCGTTGAATTTGGGCTTGCAGCCCTTGTTCCAGTCGGTGGGGTCAACCCTGACGTAACCCGGCGGGCACGAGCAGGTCAACTCCGGCAAGTATCCGCAGATTCCATTGCGGCCGCAGAGCCCATGGACGGTGCAAAGCTGCTGTATAGCTTGCCAGGTCACCGTCCACAGACCTGTAGTGGTATTAAGGCTGTAGATACGGAGATTACCGTCGTAGTCCATCGTTAAACGCCGTTTGACGGCAGGGAGGATTCGGCCGGTGGAGTCGGCGGCGGCGATGTTGAGGTTGTCGCTGGAGTTGAACCACCCAGAGCGGTCGAGCACCGCGACGCGGCTGCTGTTGTAGTTGGTCCGGCCGTTTTGGAAGACGGTGTAATCAGGGTTGGGCCAATAGATGCTTGAGATCTCCGGGCCGTCGTAGATCAGCCGTAGCACGTTATCGTTGTCGAAGTACAGTGAGTAGTAGCCTGAGCCCGGGGATCCCTTGCTGATCGCTGACACGAGCTTCGTCCCTGTTATTATCAATATCATAATAGTTCGCATGCATTTTTTGATGGGGTTTTGTCGAGAAAACCATTCTGACTTTTTAATATATATAAATATTATAGAGAGATTTTTAAATTTTTTTTTTTTTCAAATATACATGTTATAGAACGTATAAATTTTATATATATATATATATATATATATATATATATATACAAAGAAATAGATTTTTTAAGTTTCACGACTATTATGTTAAACAAATATTTATAATAAATACGTTGAGGTTTTAAAATTTTTGTATCTAGTAAATATTTCATAGCTGAAAATATTATAGAGAGATTTTTTTAAAATTTTTTTTCAATATACAAATTATAGAATGTATAAAAATATATATATATATATATATATATATATATATATATATATATATATATATATATATATATATATATATATATATATATATTATATATGTTTGATTTAATTATTAGAAAAAAGTGAAAATTTATTAAAGATACCAAATTTCGGACTTATTTGAAATTATTCATTTTGTTTTATAATATAGCAAGTTGTGCATTATACCTTTGGTAAGAGGTTGAGAAGGAAGAATGGTGTCCGTGGGTGAGGAGAAGCTTTCCCATAGAATATTCCCGGTAGAGTTCTTAACGACGAGATTGCCAGCGTCGAGAAGCTCTGCGGTTGCTCCTGGGGATGTTGTTCCCGTCGCCCACACGCTGGAGCCGTCGACGTCTGTAAGAACCAAGTCTCCGTTGCGGCCCATAGAGAGCTTCGATCCACGTCCGTTGACGGGCGAGTCTCGGTTGGCAGTCCAGACAACGGTCCGCTCGGAATTAACACCGGGGGTGAACCAGATTGAGAGACAGTAGGCGTTGCGACCGACATTATTGAAGCCCAAGGTGAACGTCTTGTCGTCGGAAATTATAACGTCTTTGTCGTTCTCGACGGAGAGAAACGAGCCCCGCCTGAGAGAGCTGGTTTGAGGTCTGACGACGGGAATAGTAGAGAACAAGAAGAAGAAGAAGCAGAAGAAGGAGGATGTGGTTCTAGAGAGCTTGAATAGGCCTTTCATGGCGGCAGGAATGGTAAAGGGATGGTTTGCTACCTATAAATATCATGCGGAAACTGCAAGTATATGATTTGTTTATGTACAGTATATGGTAAGAAGGGACCTGCAAATCAATACAAATCACTGTCCAATTTTATAATAAACATTTTATTTTAAATTTATTTATGTTTCACACTCTAAATATTTATTTAAAAATATTAAAATTGTCAATTTTTAAAAATTAATTCTATATAAATTTTTTGAGACTTCAAAATATTAATAAAATACGTTAAGAATATAGAATCTTTGTTGAATGTTATATTGTCCAAAAATATAAATAAAAGCTAATCCAAAATGAAACTATGTGGCCACCAACTCTAAGTTGAGTAGAGATATGGTGAAAATAAGCCGGATTTCGGCCGAACACCAGTAATTTTAAATTCAGGTGGATTAGTTTAGCTCGAGTTGACGAGCTATAACGCTTGAGTTCGAACTCAACTAAATTCAGAAAATTTAGAGCTCGAAGTCGACTCGATTATATCGACTGAGTCAAATTCGAGTCAACTCAAGCGGAAATCGATATGAATTCGATTCAATTGCATTAATTAGATTGAAACTGAATCAAACTCATATAAGTAAATCTTATTGCTAAAAATGCATGATAAATAATTAAAAAAAAAAAACGTTCTAGAGATTATTTAGTAATTTGTTCATAAACCATCGTTCTAAAGATTATTTAATTATCATTTAGCTGTCAGTAAACAAGTAACAACGTGGGCAGCAAGACTATTTTTCGTTTAGTATTATTAAAAAAAGTTATTATTTTATAAAATATATAAAATATAGGCTACTCTAATAAGCAATCCCCGTCAAGGACGTTAGGTTTACTATTACTCAATAATTTGTTCCTGTAAAATATCTGGTCAAGTGTGATTTAATTCCACAGGCGGCTCGAACGTTCATTATTGATTAATTAAAAAAATTAATAATTTCTTTCTATATTTGAAGTCAATATTCAACACAGCATGGTCGTATTATTTATGAATATCTAAATGCAGCAAGTCTATGATCGAGTCAACCGTACCTTTCAAATTTGACTTCAAAAATAATTTTTCAAAAAAAAATAGGTAAAGGTATATCAGCTTATTAAATTCCCCCCCCCCCCCCCCCGCCCCCCAAAAAAAAAAAAAAAAAAAAAAAAAGAGTTGGATTGTTGGATTTTATGCCTGTTGCATAGTATTTTATTCTTAATATATATTTTTATTTTAATTTATTTTTTAAAAAAAAATCATGTCACGGATTGTTGGATTTTATTTGAATTGAAAATTTAACTAGTAAGTTCATTTTCTAGCTTTTAAATATTAACCCCTGGGCCGTGGACTCAGCCCAAGAATACACGATACCGGATCTTTTAACGCATTTGTGCGAAAGATCTGTTTCCAACTAATTTTCATCATTTTTTTTAATTTCTTCTCACAAAAAAGTGTGATATATTTACATTAATAATGAGTCGTTTTATCAATCAGTTATCTAGATCTAAGGGTTACATGCACAGATTTATTTTACATCTGAAATATATATAATAGAAAAAAAATTCTCTATTTTTTTTTCTTACTATTGTATATTATTAGCTATATCTCTAAAAAAATTACGACTGCTACGTGTCTATATTCAATGACATGCGGGAACGTAATATACGTCCAATTCTTTTCCTAACTATTTTTAATGGATTTTGGTTAGAAGACAACGTTCGGTGCAATACTATGGTGCTTCTCTACCGCACTATTCGTTTATCTCAAAAAAAATAAAATAAAAATAAATAAATAAATGCTATGGACCATTTCACCCTCTGGAGGGAGAGAAATGCAAACTGCGGCCATAAATATAGTGCTCTCTAGTCTCTAATCTAAACATAAACATGGACTCGTTTTATACAGTCTTCATTAAAAATATACCTAATGTATGAATATTAAGTATATGGACATGATTATGTTAAATAAATTTAACGTATAATTATATCTGATTATAATGATTTCATTTTTTTAAATTAAAGTACTAATTAAAAAATAAAAGATTGATGTGAGGCAATGCTTGGATGAAAAATTCTATAATAAAACGTTTATGTTACGTCAGCATATATCCCCATCGTATTTAAATTAAAAAAAATAAATTTTATGATTATTTTTTGAAAAAATTTCTTAAATAAAACTTATAGTTTTCGATGAGATCTACAATTTTTATGTTCAAATTTTTTTTAAAAAATACTTCTAAATAGATATTTTAGGACTCCAAAATTTAACGAGTTTTAAAACAGTTTTTAAACCCGCTTCAAATCTGTTAAATTTTGGAGCCCTAAAATATATTTTTAGAATTATTTTTTGGAAAAATTTTGAACACGAAAGTTGTAGATCTCATCAAAATCTACAACTTTAATTTTGAAATTTTTTTCCAAAAATACTTTTAAATAGATATTTTTGAGGCCGTTATACGGAGTAACGTGGTATAACCGTTCACCTAAGAATATCTCTGCTTGGATTTATTAGGAAGTACAAAGTGGATCTTGTAAAGTTGTTTAATCATTATGATTTTTTTTTTTGAAATGTCATATCTAAATTTTTTAAAAATGGTACATGATATATTTAAAATTAATAGAATTTGTTGTGAATTTGTTTTGGAAGTGTTATATCTAAATTGTTGAAAAAAAATAGCAATTGACATATTTAAAATTAATAGAATATAATATATTGCACGCGGATGGTATCGTTTGAGATTTACTAGTTTTTCTACATTTCGATAAAAAACTGAGATAATTCACTCTAGCCAACGCTTATTAATATTCGATCCTTCCATATACTCTATGAGAGGTAGAGCACGCCTTTCAGCAATATTTAATTCTGTTAATCACTTAGACAAAAATTGGCTAAAATTTATATTCTAATGAATTAATAAATAGAAAACACCTTAAGCATCATTTTGGCTCTCCATATCGTGCATCTCTACTTTTGTTCTATAAAAAAGTTTCTTTTAAAGGAGGAAAAATTAATTAAGCCTACGAAGAACTATAATTTTAGGTGTCGATCGGTACAGTCCATATAAGCAGCACGCGTATTTCTACAGTTATCGGCACGATATGGTACGTGCCGAAAAATCTTATATTTAAATATTTTAAATTATTTTTTGAATTCTTATTTTTTATTTTTAAAAATAATAACTAAATATATATCGTACAGTCAGCACGGCACTATCGGCACACTTAGTATATCTCGAATTTAAAATTTATCCAAATATAACATGAGACGATATTTTAAACCTTGCGAAGAACAACGTTACATTTATGTTGTTATAAAGCCAAAGAACTTAGGTTGTTATGAACTCGGTGGACGTTCGGTTTAGTGCTGGTTGACAAAATTTTGTCCCTTTGTCTATGGATTTTAGCGTCAGAATATCACCAATTCTTTTTTTTTTTGTTGTATAAAAAGAAAAGAATTAAAAAAAAAAAGGCAAAAAGCTCTAATTCAAAATCCCAGAAGCTGCCAAAATGCTTAATGAGGCCAAATTACACTTTAAATTTCTATTCTACTTGTATTTATAATATTTATATACGTTAGTATTATAAGTAACCGATTATCTGGATCTAAAATCGATATGATAAATAGAGAAATAAGTCTTAATTAACAGAGCAGTAGCTGGATTCGATATCAGTTTAAAACTATTATGTATTAATAAATATATTGAATGCACTTTATTTTCTTCGTATATCAATTTTCTTTAATAACCACAAAATGGAACATTCGTTAGATTTTCAATAAGATGACCCGAAATAAGTTATAAAGATCCTTTTTTTTTTTTTTTTTTTTGATGAAAAATAAAGATCCATAACTATTTACTAGCAAACAAAGAAGGGTTGTATCATGGTGGGATCTTCTTGGGATTAGGAGTTGGATTAGCACTAACGACCGATGATTTGATCCATAAATGCTTGTGATAATACTCCAAATTACATCTTTACAGCGACAAAAATCCATAATCATCTAATTAGAAAAGAAACATAGCTTTTTCAATATTGGGCATCGTTTTCAGACTTTTTTTTCAAATCACTTTTAGTATCCTATGGGCATGATATGACGTGGTTTGCGAGATATGAAAAGAGAGAGTTCGAAGTTAGATCCAAAACGTTAAGTTTCGTTGTACTTGGATTCAAACCTAAATTTTAATTGCAGTTAGATCTAACTATTTTTAACTGAAAATTAGTTATTTAGAAGTATCTTTTGAAAAAAAATTTATTATGAAATTGTAAATTTTAATAAAATTTACAACTTTCATGCTGAAAGTTTCTCTAAAAAATACTTCTAATTAATTTTTTTGAGGGGTCAAAAACAATTAAACAACTTAAATTGAGTAATTTTAAGCTGCGACATGACTTTTGAAGCCCTAAAACACCTATTTAGATAATTTTTTTTAAAAAAATTAACTTAATTATAGATTTTATCAAAATTTACAACTTTTTGTTGAATTTTTTTTTTTTCTAAAAATACTTCTATTATTTATTTTGAGAAATTAAAAGTAATGCAAAAAACAATTAAAATTAGAAATTGCAATACAAAAATAGTTAATGTGAGATTGTAGAGAATTTTATTTATAGGTGTGGATTAAAGTGATGTTAAAACTTTAATATAAGGGTGTAGCGTAATTTTTCTTTATAAAAATTGGATGTCCAAACTACTATATTTGACAAGACATACGATATTTACAATCATACGAGATTTTTGCTACGCATAGTAGTTTCCATATTGAAATTTTTTTATGGCACTTAACTACTAAAGAAACATAACACAATCTAATTCTTGTAACTATTCCTTCAATATATCACTCAAATGGTAGTAAACAGTGTCAATCTAGGAGCATATGATGTTTCCTCAAAGAAAAAAGAAAAAAAAAACCAAAAAAAAAAAAAAGAATGAAGAATAATATGGACTAGAACATAAAAAACATAAAGTCCATGGGCACAATGAATGCATGGGATAACACATTTTAGGGTTCCATTGAGTGGAAAGTGCATGAGAGCCACAAATATAGGCTTCCCTCTCTTTGTGAAATCGTCGTAATGAAAAATTTTATGTGTTGTATCAACTCATATTCCAATCATTAAAAAGTTCTAGCATTCCGGTTTGAAAAGGTCTGAAAGTCCGTGTCATCATCTGGAAGCACATAAAAAATAAATTTTTTCTACATCTTATACGTGGCATATACGAGATATGAACTTAAGAACTCTGCTTGGTAAGATAGAAGTACACCATCCGTTCTAGTCGTCTTAGACTAAGCTTTTACTTGTGCCATACAACTCAATGCATATAACACTGAGTAAACTTTGCACTGAACTGAGTAGACTTTTCGTTTGTTGTCCCAAATCATGCTTAATGTTCTTTGGTATAATTACAGATCAGCCCATCTATTACAACAGTCATGTGTTTCAGTCTCTTAAATGCGAAAACGTGCCACATGGTAGCGCGAAACGCGTTTCTGAGGGTGCGTATTTTCGCGTTTCAGGGGGCTGATTCGTAAACTATTTAATTCGGAGGGCTGATATGCAATTATCTTATGTTTTTTATAGGATTTGAATGTAGGTGCTTCTAGAAAGGTATGCCTCTTCATTTGAAAGTCAAACCAGTATGTGGCATGAGGTAGTTACTAAAAATTTGAAAATTTTCAAGTTAAATAAAACCAAATAACAAAATATAGCATTAGTGGGTCGATATATGCATGATCTCAATCATATATAACAAACCGGCACGGTTGAGTCCGGGTGGACCCGACCCGCAGCACCATGCCAGGAGCCCTTCCCTACTAAATCCATGAGAACTTTATTGTTTGATAGAGGATCGAGGATCAGAAGTTTGAGCACGCATGCGATATTTTTGTTGGATTAAAAATCATATATAACAATCTCTCTCTCTCTCTCTCTCAAGTCTCAATAATGTATATAGAGTTCGACGTATTACGTGAATATCGAAAGTTGCAGTAAACAAGACTTATCAAAATTCTTTTCTCAAATTATATCATCATTGTATCCCTTAATAAAATGAATGAATTTAGTTCTGAATATATATATGTATTATTTGGCGCCTCAAATATGCTTGAGAATGCGTTAATGGAAATATTCTCAGGTGGATTCCATTTCCAGGTGGATGACTTAAATATACTGCTTCATATAAAAATAAAGATCAGGAAAGTACCCTTAATTTAAATATTTTTTTCCCTTTTTTATTTATTACTAAAATAAAAAGTATATTAAGTCAAAGCCAGCAAATAAGAGCACTATCCTAGAGCTTTTAGTGGAATTTTCAACTGAAACTTTTAATCAACTACTCCTTGTCAACTAGGTAAATTAATGACAAATATGATAAGCATACACTTTATTAAATTAAACTCTCCTTGTCAACTAGCACACTGCTTTTAATCTCACAAAGACTCGATGTTGCATACACTCCATTAAACAGTAAGGTTCTCATGGATTCAGCAGGTAAGGACTCCTGGCATGGTGCTGCGGATCGGGTCCACCCGGACTCAACCGTGCCGGTTTGTAAGCTGCGGATGTAGAAGTCCCGGGCGTCGTCGACCTCTGAAGGGTTTCTCGGAGCTCCTTGCGGCTAACAGTTTCAGATTCGGATGTCGCAATTTGGAAAGAGAAGATTAAGATGAAGCAGAAGACCACCTTCAACCTCAGCCTCTCCATCTCTTAATCCAAGATTAGAACGAGTGATTTATGTATGACTTGTAAATGTGCAAGAGGTCATGGGGTTAGGGCAGTGCTTATATAGAGTTCTAGGTTGAATTTTTTTTTTTAAAAAAAAAAAAAATAAAATAAAAATTATGAGCACTATAGTGGGTCTGTCCAAATCTGAGTGTGTTATCAAACAACTACTGATCAAAAGCTCTTGAAAATGGGTCAGACCAATCATGTATGCTTGAGATTATAAATCATCCCAATAATGCTATATTTATCATATTTGATGTCCCAGTTAACAAGACCCTCCATGTCATCCTTGACATTGACGTCTAAAATACATGCTCTTTTAGGAGTTATACGACCGACTTCGATTAAAATTTACCTTACCAACTCTCTATGCTATTCAATATTCTTTGCCTTGCCCCGCGTAGCCATCAAAGGAAAATGCTGCCTACATACGTGATGGAGCTCGGATTTGGGCTGTCATGTATCGGAAGGGCAATAAAGCCTATATATGCAAACAGATAGGTCCACGAAGGTGGATCCTGAGAAGCCTGCCGACGCCTCGCGCAAGTCGGACCTCGGAGGGGAGCACCGCGGTTATATCAGGAACGTGCGATACAGAGACCCACCTCGGGGTCTCCTTATCCGAGGTCGATAGCATGACCAGGAGACCTCGGCCAGATGCGCGGATCACTCCCGCGCGGACATACCGGTAACCACGTCCTCTACGTCGCAGCCACGCAATGGTCCACCACAAGAACCGGTATTCCGCGGGCGTGGTGGCCCCCGTGGCGCAAAGATAACGCGGTCAAGCCGGAACATCAGCCGAGATCCGAGAATTCTCAACTGCCGCTTTCCTGGCTTAGCTTCCGGGGCGTCTATAAAATGCCGTCTACAGCACTGTACTTAGGGTTGGATTCTGAATACTTGAGAACACTTGTATTTGAGAATACCATGAATTTCGTAAGGTTGTAATCTCTTTTAGTCATAGCGAATTCCTTTTCGTCGGCATTACGTTATCGCTCGTAGTTTTATCTCAATAACAAGAGTTTTCACATAAAAAGTCTGTGTTTTTTCTTATTTTCTCTATTTTCTGTTTGTTACACTCTTAGCCAAACTCTGCATTCGATCACATTATTGATCGGTCGAGAACCAACTCGATCAATACGCATAGTTATTAAAATATAACATTCAAAAGCTACGATTTATGTCTGTTCGGATGAAGATATAAGATCAAGATATCATCGTCGCCGGTAAATGTAGCATGGTTCTTGTAGAATAACAGGGTATTGCTAAAGATGTAGTCTTTTTCTTCTTTTTTATACTTTTTTGAGTGTATAGTCTAGCCAGTGTATGCATTTTTTGGCAACAAAGTAAAAGCCTGCCCTACGGGTTGATGTTATATATGGATTTTTTTTTTTATGCGCAGAGTTTCTCCGTAAATAATCTCAAAAATAAAAGAGTAAAGCTTGTATTAAATTGTGACCTCATTCACTTTCCACTCAATGAAACCTCAAAATTGTGGTGGTTTACCCATGCATTCATTGTGCCCATGGACTTTATGTTTTATATGGTTATAGTCCAATGAGTCATATTTGTCTAATTAAGCGACATCATATTCTTCTTTTCTTTTGTATACTGTTTTTCTTTTTCTTTAAGGAAACATTATATGGTTCTAGCTTGATATTGTTTTCTACCATTGAGTGATATATGAGTGATATATTGTTCTATGTTTCTTAGTACTTAAATGTCAATTAGAGGACGATGCACCCGCAATATGTGTGCCAAAAAAAATTAAAAATTATTTTTAAATTTTATAATTAGTAATTTAGAACTTCTTTAATTTATGATTATAAAGTATGTTTTTCAACTCTCTCGATCTTTTAAATACTATATTTTTTTAAAGATAACTTAAAAATAGGTTTTAAAGAAGTCTAGAAGTACAACTTAATAAATAAAAATAAATATAATTATACAATCATATGAAGGATATCTAAGAGAAAAAAAAAAGATAATTTTATAACTTACTATGGATTATATGCCATACAATATTTATAATAATTATTATATATAATTTAAATTTATTTTAACTATTAAATAATTATGTTGTGGTATAAGACACCACCAAACTTTTTTTTTGTATTTTAGTATTAAAGATAAAAGCTTTTCAATACGGAAAATACTATGTGTATCGTGTCTCTCATTATGATCGCAAATATGCGTAGTAAATTATTCCCAAAGTTTTTTCAAGTCAAATATAGTACTTTGGACCTTCCATTTCTAGCTCTTAACTATGAGCACCCGATTTTTATAAGGGGGTGCAGTGCAAATTTCTTATATATATATATATATATATATATATATATATAATTTGCGTTACACGTATGTCTCGTCATATCATGCCTATAGGATGTTAAAAGTGATAGGAAAAAAGTCTGAAAAATGATACCGAACATTGGAAAAGTTATGTTTCTTTTCTAATTAGTTGATTATGGATTTTTGTCGCTGTAAAGATGAATTTGGAATATTATCACAAGCAATTAGGGATCAGATCATCGGTCGTTAGTGCTAATCCAACTCCTAATCCCAAGAAGATCCCACCATGATACAACATAACCGAGTTGGTAGTCTTTGGATAAATACATTGCCGTAGACGGTCTTTTATAGACGCCCCGGGAGCTAAGCTAGCTAGACGGCGGCTGAGAAAAATCTCGAATCCTGGTTAGTATTTCGGCTTGACCGCATTATCCTTGCGCTACGTCAGCCGCTAAATCCTCGGAAGACCTATTCTTGCATGCGTGGTGATGACACGGAGGACGTGAACTCCGGTATATCCGTACGGAGTGTTCTGCGCGTCTGGCCGAGATCTCCTGGTCATATTATGAACCTCAGGTCAGGAGATCCCGAGGTGGGTCTCGGTACCGTGCGTTTGCGTTGTAACCGCAGTGCTCCTTTCCGAGGTCCGACCTACGCGAGGTGTCGACAGGCTTCTTAGAATTTACCTTCATGGGCTTATCTGTCTGCGTATATAAATTTTACTGTCCTTTCGATGTATGACAGCCTAAATCCGAGCTCTATCACAACCCTTCTTTGTTTGCTATTAAAAGTTATGGATCTTTGTAATAACTACATTAAACATTTCGGATCATCTATTTTTACCTTATTAATTAGTGCTAATTCCAACAGTTAATCCTAAGTGCTTTCGGGTTATCAGTCGAGCTCGGATTATATAAAACAAACTAGTTCATCCATACTAAGCACGATGTTACATTCAAAGAAATAAAACTAAAATAAATATAATTAAATAGCATAATGTCTACGTAATAAAAAAAGTGATACAGAACTGTTTGTTATATGAATATCTAATATATTCATTGAATTTCACATGGACAACTATGAACAATATTGAAATCCAACAAATGTTTTGTTTGGTGTTTATGATCTTCTAAAGAAAATTGTATATGGAGGAAATAAAGTGCATTTAATACATTTACAAATATACTACTGCTACGTTAATTGAGATCGATTTTCTCATTTATCATATCGATTTCAGATCCATACAATTTTTACTACTTATAATACCTCTATGTCATAGATTTCGGCTGAACTCCGTAAAAGTCGAAATCTTGCATCACCATCACATAATATGTAGTAGTGAGCACTTCTGATCAAACCATAAGCTATGACGATTACGAGCTAAACATCGATTTAATTTGATTTTGAGATGTTCGGATTGCGTTTATACTATCTTGGGCTTGATTTAAATTGATTTCTGTGGTAATGTCAATACATGGCGCAATTTATTTTTCATCTAGGATCACTTTCGTACTACTCTTTGGATAATATAATACATAATATAATATTCTTACGTTATTGAGATAAATTTAAACAATAGTAACATAATATTCTTACGTCATCGTAATATAATATTCTCACGTCATACATAATACAATATTCTCACGTTATAATATAATAGTAATTTAATATTCTCACGTAATATAATATTGTATAAACAATAGTAATGCATAATATGATATTCTCACATCATTAAGATAAATTTAAACAATAGTAATATAATTATATCAACAAAAAAATATAATATTTAAATATATAACTATATTTTATTACATACTGCTATTTACTGCTACTAAAATATAATATTTCACTTCTAAAAAAGAATAAATACAAACACACGTGTCGCACTCTCATGTACGGCATTTCCAGATGTTTTAATTTTTTCCATCCGATCGTATCCGTGATGTATCTGACCGTATCCGTGTTGGACATTGTAGTGACCAATTTTTGACAAATTTTTGACCTGCCCCTACTTCTAGTAGGTTGACAATAAGCCTTGGCCAGCCTGATGGACTTCTCATTATTATTGTTTTTTTAATTTTTAATTTTTTTTTAAAGAAGAAAATAACACTATGGAATGCCTTCCTATCGTGCAACAGCCCCGGACATAACGTATATATTTTTTTATGCATTATGAGATTATCAGTATAAATAATTGAGTTGAAATGATTTATACCGACCTCATCTTCTGCATATATATATATATATATATATATATGTATATATATACTAAAAATATGCATTGACATTATCAAGTACCGCCTTTAAGAGTCAAAAGCTGCACTTTTTAAGCCAAGCTTCTTGATCTTAATGTCAACGATCTAAGTTGCGCATATATTCTTCTAGATGTATGTACTTGTTCATCTTTATATATATATATATATATATATATATATATATATATATATATATAAAAGTCAACCAAGGTGACATGCATGATACTTTGTCTATATATACGTTCTTTAAACTCTAAAACTTTCCTAGTGCTTATACGGGTCAACTTTTAATGATCATTTCCACCTCCTTAAACACGTTAATTAACCAGTCGAGAGTAACCCGACACGTTTCGGAAACTTAAATATAATATATATCTAGAGAGCAAGAGCGCGGTTTGAAGGACAGCTCCGTATTTTTACTTTTAATCAATAAAATTTGGAAGGTGCTGTTGATTTTTGTACAAAATTTCGATTTTTTTTTTAAAAGTTAAAAGGAAATAAATAATAAATAAATAAATAAATAAGAGTACGTTGACGGCACCGACACAGCCGGCTAAGCCGATTATAGGTTATTTATGATGTTAATTAGTGTCCTTTTAATCACATGCGGATTGACTATTTATTTCAGCCAAGCCCATAAACAAGTGGGGAGCGATCAGATTGATGATTAACAATTAATACGAACATTATATACACGTCGCCACTGATTTACCTATATATATATATATATATATATATATTTGTCGCAAGTCCGACAAAAAATTAGTATTTTTCGTTGGCGGTTTTCATTTTCTTATCGTTGTAAGTCTTTATGAGTGTGCATATATTTTTTTGCTTTTTTTTTTTTCTTTTTGGTCTAAATCTTTTTGCTATTTTAACCGAACAAAAACCTCTCCAAGACTTTGTTTCTAAATGTTGTCATGCAGAAAATATGAAAATATAGATCATAGGCAACACTTCGAAGTGAAGTTAATTTGGAACTATGAATCTGAGCGATCCTTTATCTATTAGTATGTTCATGGCGTCTAAGACGAATATTGAAACCTCGACCTTATAACGTGACGCAGACATTCAAATATATACATAATGAAAGATTGAGACTCTAGAATTTGTAAAATATAGATGGATGTCATATGTTTTATCCAACTGTCACATAAACTAAATCATTTTTGGTCAAAGTTTTTTTTTTTTGGTGATACTCTAAATTAGAAAAATTGATAGAATAATTCTTGCTTTTATAAAACAGAAAATTACGTATCAGCCCTCCTATTTTTGGGATTTCGCAAATCACCTTCTGAAAACGCATTTTTTGGAGGACTGATTTGCAAAAAATGAAAAACAAATCAGCCCCTGAAAATATATTTTCAGGGGCTGAAACGTACGAATTTAGAAAACGGGGGTTGAAACGCAAAAACCCCCTTTTATAAAGGCTAACAAATCAACCCTTCAATTTTGAAGCACCATGTTTCAACTTTATTTTTGAACTGAGTGAAATCATGCAACCCTTGCCGGGGGATGCAGATTCTTGCTCCTCCTCTATACCTATTTGCTGCACTCACATCAAAATACATACCAATTAAATTTTCAAAAAATTCCAACATAAAAGTTATAAATTTTGATATTATTATAATTTTAATGTTGAAAAAAAAAAACTTCAAAATTAATGTTTTAAAACTTCAAAGTTAACGGGTTTAGAACGAATTTTTAAAACTGTTTTAAAATCTGTTAATATTGGAGCCAAAAATACTAATTTATAAGTATTTTTTTAATAAAGTTTTAAAATTAAAGTTGTAGATAACATCAAATACTATATTTTTTATGTTAGAAATTTTTTAAAAAATATAAGTTGGTATATATTTCGGACGTGGGTGTAGTAAGTGGGCGCAGGGAGGGGAAGCAGGGTTTTGCATTCCTTACCGGGCACTTTTATGAAAACCCAAAAAAATTGTCTATTGTGTTCTATGTTTACAGTTTTTATCTTTATTTTTTGGTACTTTTTAGATGGGCCTCCAATAAGAGGAGATCAACATCACTGCACCTAGGGGTAAAAAAGCGAGGTTAGCTATCCATTAGTAGTTCGGACTAAAACTCGTTTAAGTTCACTCGAGTCGAGCAATTTTGTACTGTTTTGAGCTCGAGTACTTAAATGAGTCAAATTCCAGCATCGTGTTATTTGTTTCGTTATACTTGCGAACCTAAACGAACTTATCATTTTTTTAAAAAAAAATCTTACAATAGTAGTACTTAAAAAAATTTAAGTTTGATCTTGACTTAAACTCGGCCTAAATAGTATAATAGAGTCGAGCTTACGTCGAGCTGAGCTCGGTTGACACTCGATTTTTCGAGTAGAGCCGAGTTCTAGTGCAGCTCTAAAGCTCGAGCTCGAGTTCGGGCTAAACCACTCGAACCAAACTTGATCTTAGTGGTGCCCAACTCGAACTCGTATCTTTTCACCCCTATCTGCACCTTCAGGTCATCATTAGGACCAATCTGTTGCTCGTGGCGAATCGGTTTTGGATAGGCGACAAAAGTTGGCCCTTTTTTCTTCCACTTTTTTTGCTAATAAAATAAAGAAAAAGAAAAGAATTATCTATTTTGAGCAGTAGAAGTCAAGATAGTTGCTAGTTGAGCAAAATATAATATTTCTTTAAGCCGCCCAAAGCTAATGCTTAGTGCCAAACCAAAATCTCAGTGATTTTCCTACACTAACCACCACAAAATTCATGCAGATATTCATAAAAAATAATAATTATATATTTATTTATAAAAAACATAATCTAGGTTTTATGATACTGTCAAATAGTCTCTCCCTTTTATGGCTTTCATCACCATCACTAAAGACTGTCTGGTTTGTGATGGGGACAACATTTTTTCACCATTTTTTTACAAGTTTATTGAAGATACCTGTGATCTTTGTTTATGTATTGCCACTTGTCAAAATATTAGGACATTCGTGCGCTTCGCATATTCGATATTAAATGCTTTTTTTTTTTCAATAGCCGTGAAAAAATAATTTTAGAAAATATGAAAGGCTGACTAATAAATGAAAATACAAATCAAAGAAAATTGGAAAAAAAATTATCCGACGTAATCTTAATTTTATGTAAGTAGACAAAAACTTAGCTATAGATTGTGTGGAGTTGTGGCATAGAGTAAGTCTAATGACACCATAGTTGAGGTAACTTAAGAATTTGCTTTATTTCATTATTAGTTTTATTATTTATTAATATTCTTAACATTATTATTGTATTGTTATTATTGCGGTGGTTGTTATTATTCGTATTTATCGAGGGCATACTTCATTTATTTGTTTGTTTGTTAACTTTTGTGCTCATATATATGCACATACGGTCTGAGTGTTAATTCCTCAGGCCGAGTGTCCTAATAAATAGCCTTATTTGGAACATATATATTTATATTTTACCATTCCAAGACGGATATATTGTTCTTGTTGAATAATGAAAAATTTATTTATATAAAGAAATTAGTTTTTACGACCGTAATAATAAATAAATTTATAAATAGCATCAACCTACGTTCACCGATTGAAAAACAGGCTGGATGGCCCACTATAAACTTACGACCTATTTGTTTGTTTGCTTGCTGTTATATAACAGTGAGCACATTACATAACAATATGATTTTTAAAAGAAATTATTATGAAAATTTTTTGCCCATAACCGATTCATATTTTTGTCGTTAAAATTATTTATTTTTTATTTTAAGATCATATGTATGATTCAAACTTACGACGTGTACTTTCTGAGATATATATCATACCGCTCAAGCTATAGGCGGGGACAGTTAAGGCATTATTTATTTATTAAAGATTATAATCAACTCGATATTAGGGGATTATTCTATGATATTAATTCATTTAAAAAAGAAAAGAAAACACGGAGAAAAACAGTGATGTTTAGTAATGAATAATAATGAATTAAGTACAATGCACTGATCAAGAAGGCTACTTTCCGACCCATTTTAAGGAAATATTCAAATTCAATAATTGCTTGTACGTATCATTTTTATCCAATTAAAAAAAGAAAAAAAAGGAAAAAATTCTTGTAAATATCGTACCCTTATGCTCTCTTATT
The DNA here is from genome assembly GCA_002076135.1 of Xerophyta viscosa. Taxonomy (NCBI): domain Eukaryota; kingdom Viridiplantae; phylum Streptophyta; class Magnoliopsida; order Pandanales; family Velloziaceae; genus Xerophyta; species Xerophyta viscosa. The sequence continues at coordinate 1,481,016 of MJHO01000049.1, forward strand.
AAAAAAACAATATGAATCTTCATCGAATTTCTGCAAATGTTACAAGTGACAGTATAATTTCTACATTTGTTAGAATTAGTTATACTGAAAATTAGAATCGCTAGATTAATAAAAGTTTAAGAAATTTTACTCTTCATTTGAAAAAAGAAGAAGAATGTGATATTCATATGGATGCAATATTCTTGGAATCAAGATTTCTATAGGGGAGGTGAAAATCCATATTCTCATCAAGAATTTTGAAATTTTAAATAAATAAAAATAATAAAGCAAAATTGCAACATTTCGGAAATTTAATCCATGAAATATGAATTCCCAAGAATATAATTTCTTATGAAAGTTTCATAAAACAATGAACCAAAAGCATTAAACAATGCTTAATATTAACAAGTACAAGGTAATATTAACAATAATTTTCCAAAAAAAAAAAAAGAAGATTAGGGCCAGTATGGTAATGCTTCTTTGAAATCATGAAAATTATGACCTTCATGCTAGTGTCATGTAATTTTTTGCTTTCTTTTGTGAGAAATCATGTATAATTGTATCATTTTCTGAATACTAAAAGGATATTGTAGTCTTCACTTAATAAAAAATAGATTAGAAATTAGAATTCTAACAACATCTTTTTGGGATATACTAATCTTAACACACGCTGTTATCGATGAGATGGAGGATAAAAAATTGACGGTCAGGATCACAACAGAAATTGTCATATTTGTGATGAACGTTTGTAAAATCAACTCCTTTCATAAGCAGTATACTTTGCAAGTTCTGATCTCATACGCTCGTGCGTATGAGATTCCTATACGTACGAGCGTATGGGATCAAATTCGTATACTTTGCAGCTTATTTTTTGTCCCATTTACACACCTACTTATATGAAGGCTATTCTATTTGAACTTATATGCTGTTGCTGCTGCACTTGAACTGTACCATTGTATACTTGAATTTATGTTTGACCAGAATTATTGTTATTATTATTATTATTATTATTATTATTATTATTATTATTATTATTTTGGAAAAACATAGGAGTCAGTGATCACATAAGCTAGTGGGTGATAGGTTGTTAAAAGAAATAGTTAGGATGAATAATAAAAAAATAGTTAGCAGCATTAAAAAGATATGCAAGATACTAATTTGTTTTTTTTTTTTTTAATACTCAATGCCTTCATTTAAAAGAAGGCTCTATATTAGCCTCGGCTGACGTAAAATCTGATAACATTACGATACAAGTCATATAAGATAATGTACTCATAGAGTAATGATCAGTGCTGAATCTAGAGATATGGGAGATCTTTTATTCATCTTGATGCATCAGAAAGCCCATAATGGTGGTGGGTCATTAATAACAAACTCCCTTATAAATGAAATCTTCTAATACAGTCAGGATCAATGGATTTCCAAAATGTTCTCCATTACCTCTCTATTATATCTTGCTTCGGCATGCCCCACATTTTTTTAACATTTGTTAATTCTAGGAGGTCACGGGGTGTCGCAGTGGCAGCAGATCTCACGAAGTTTTACTGTTACAGATTTAACTTTCCAAAACGTAAATTATGCATTTGCGAATGCTGTGCTGCCGGATATACGCACATACTTCTGTGGATAGAGTCTTAGTTCTGGGTGGAATACTTGGGGCCCTCAAAAATAAATAAATAAATAAATAAATCATGTAAAATCTATAAATATGGCTGACCTTATACTCTCCAGCGTACTATCAGAAGCTATCTTATAACTTCAACAATGGCGGCACGAGTTGGTGTGGCATTAGTTCTTCTCATCGTCACCGTCGGGCTGATGCCGATCTCTGGAGCGGCTAGAGACTTGCATTACCATGGCCATGGACATGAAGGGATCATGAATTCACCGAGGAACGAGTTCATGCTACGTGTTAAGATGCTGCGATCCATGGTGAATACGTGGAGAAGGAGGTCCATGATGCAGTATGATTACAAGAGAGAGGTTCCTGGAGGGCCTGATGGTCAACACCATTAACGATATAAACCCTTTGATTTGAAGGTGTTTTTATTTTGTTTATTTGTTTCGTAGAACTAGGGAAGAAACTGACAATTTTGGCTATAATTTTTTGGAATATTTATCTTTTTATGTTTATATAATTTGAAATTGTCAAAACATGCTGCATAATTCAAAATGATCCTTTTATATCCCTTTCAACGAAAAAAGAAGGATTTTTAATTTTACGAGAATAATTTCATTATTTTACAGAATGAAGGGGACATAAAAAATTTATTTTGAATTATGGGACACATTTTGATAATTTTAAATTATAGAGACATAAAAAGAAAAATATCCCAAACAATCCTAGCAAGATTTTTCAGTTTCTTCCCGAGTTCTACGAAACAAACAAACAAAATAAAAATCCCTTTAAATCAAAGGATTTTTTAGCCTTTCTAATTTAAAGTAATATTTTTATACTCCATTCATCCTGTGAATAATGAAATTGTCTTTGTTATTTTCTAAAAAATATGAGGATAATTTGATTATTTCACACAATGAAGGAAAATAAAAATTTATTTTAAATGAGGAGGCACATTTTAATAATTTTAAATTATAGAACGGGCATAAAACAAATAAATATTCCTAAGTTATCCTATGAGTTAATGGGAGGTTTGAACTAGCTGTAATGAAGAGTCAACTTATTCTAAGTTTGTCTAGGAGACTTTTTTTTTTTTTTTTGGGAGCTAGAAAGAGGATGCAACTGACCCATCAGCAAGTTCGAGCGTCCGTATCAGAGGTATAAATTTTACTTCAACTCGACGTCTCCAAGACTCCAACGCACGGCGGGAAGACCATCAAGACCACTCCCTATCGGGTGAGCTAGGGGCGCTCAACGACTAAGTTTATTGTAAGCATTGCATATTTTAAGAGAAAGATCATGATTAATATGGCAATGCAAAATATCACAAATTTTGCACCTACCCAAAATTTCAAAGGTTTCCTATGTATGGGTTGTAAATATAATAGCCGTTGCTGCATTTTCCGCGGTGTTCGTCCCGGACTCTCTTCTCATCTTTTCCCTGTATGATAATAAAAGGAAGCTTCATTTTCAATGAAGAGTTGAAAATATTATCGTGTCAAAACACATAAAAAAAAGGGGGGGATTTACTTATCAGCCCCCCTATACTTTCATTTTCACTGATCAGCCCCCCTGTTTCTTATAGGCCCCGCATTTACTGTTTCAAAAAATTTCGGACGAAAATATTCTCGTATGTATTATCAGTTCGGACATCGAAAACACCTATTTAGAAGCATTTCCAAAAAATATTCAAAAGTATTTCCAAAAAATGCCGACGAGATCTACAACCTTCTTATCTCGACGAGATCTACAACTTTCATGTTCAAAAGTATTTCCAAAAAATACTTCTAAATATATATTTTTGGGGTCCGAAGTGTAGACCTCGATCCGAAATCCGCTGAAAACAGTTCGGATATCAAAAACATCTATTTAGAAGTATTTTTTGAAAAAATTTGAACATAAAAGTTGTAGATCTCGGCGAGATATACAACTTTCATGTTCAAATTTTTTTCAAAAAATGCTTCTAAATTGATGGCCTCGATATCCAAATAGCTAGGGGTATTTTTGTTCGAATGCAGTTGAAATTAGTATTGATGGTTGATGTGATGGAGATGTGATGGGGGAGGGGTTGATTAGTAAGTTTTATATTTTGAGGGGGGGTGGATAGTAATTTTCTTAAAAAAAAAAAGCCGATGTCGATCCATTTTAATTCATATTGTTAAGTTTTGTATCATCTCGATCCTTCAAAGTATAACAAATAATATAGTGTGCCAATTCGTGCACCGTAATATTATCTAAGGCCGACGATTGGACAATTGGTACTGCAGTCATCATATATTGTTTCAACATCACTTAAGTCTTCTCAAATATTTTTTTTATTATTTTGGTCATTTGACACTTTTAACGCATTTATAACACTATTTAATGAGTTTATGACACCTTCAATATCTTAATATCACGACACCGTTGGTGTTAACTTTTGACATCTTGGTATGAATTTTTGACACTTCGTGTTGGAAAATAATACTATAACATATTCTTGATAGCTAATGACATTCTTTTGATAATTTTTGACATATTCTTTCAAAAAATTGAAGTATAAAATTTTTGGACCTAAATGTAACGAATTTTGACAAGTAGATCTAAGTGTAATATTTTTATGTATTTTGGACGTTAGTGCAAGTCTCTTTTTTTATAAAGAAAAATAGGATTTTGTGTGATAGCTTTGGCTATGGCAAAATTCTACAATGAAATATTTACGCCACGTCAGCATACATTTTCCTCGTATTTAAATAAAAAATAAATAAATTTTATGATCATTTTTTGAAAAAATTTCTTAAATAAATTTTAGATTTTGATGAGGTATACAATTTTTATGTTCAAAACTTTTTCAAAAAATACTTCTAAATAGATATTTTAGGACTCCAACGTTTAACGGGTTTAAATAATTTTAAAACAGTTTTTAAATCCGCTTCAAATCTGTTAAACTTTGGAGCAAAAAAAAAAAATATTTTTATACATATTTTTTGAAAAAATTTTGAACACTAAAATTATAGATCTCATCAAAATCTAAACATTTGATGTTAAAATGTTTTTCAAAAACTATTTCTAAACAAATTTTTCTGGCCGTTATATAGAGTGATGTGATATAATCGTTACACCAAAAAATCTCTCTTGGCCATGATATATGGTAGCTTATTCCTAGAGGTGTTGAATGACTTACAACAACAAATTTATTCTCAAATTTATTGTGTGTTCTATTGTATACTAGATCCTCATGAAAAGCATGTACAGGTAGTTTTGATCGTGACGTGTATGTCACTGCTTAGTTGGAAAGACAGGTAGATCCATGTCAACTATGACTGGACAATCGCTTTTTTATTCATTTATAATTTAAAATTATAAAAATATGTCACAATTCGAAATAACATTTTTATACCATATTAATCATATAAAACGACGAAAATGTCATCGTAAAGTTAACAACCTCATTTTTTAAGAAGAAAAAAGATGACAATTTTATTATTTTACAGAATGAAGGAGGGCTAAAACACTATTTTGAATCAAAGTGTAAATATACAATTTCAAATTATATATATATAAATATTAAAAAAAAGTTTGTTTTTATGATTGAAATGAGGACAAAAAAGAGCCTTATCTCAGCATAATTTATATATCTTTTACAAACTTGTTTTAAGTAATTCTTCAGGTGATGATACACAAACTTTTGTTTATCTTCTCTCCAATATCAACAAATTGCTTTTTGCAAAATCATCTGAGATTGAGACTGCCACCACTTACATTACTAGCCTGTTTATATTTTCAAAAGTACTAGTGGACCCAATAAAATTAACAAAATAGCCATCAATAAATAAAAAAATCAATTAAAATATTGTTTTTAAGGCATAGGCCCTACTACAAAAGGTATTTTCTAGATATATTGGTATTTCTTTTATTGTTATTGGTGGCCATTGTAGTGATTATTTTGGAGTGTTGTATTCCATTTACTTGCTTTCTTTGTCAATAGCTTTTGTTGTTTGAATGCGGCACTAGCATCTTTTGCATGTTTGGAATTTGTCCTTATTTACCTCAATTTTGATTTATCATGTGGCTTATATTTGAATTATATAAGCGTCATTTGTAAAAATATAAAATATTTCGTAAAATTTAATATTTCGAACATGTCCACATTCAAAAATTATAATTTCTTAGTTAATGAAGTACGGTTGCCTTCTTGTGGGTTTATCTCTTACAATGTTTATATAAAAATTGGCCGATTATAGATATAGTTTTTTTTAATGAGTTGCGGGAAGTCGCATTAAAGGATTATTTGGTTTAATGCAGTTGAAAGTCGGAGCTTCAAATACAACAGTTAGAAGTAATTGGAGTTATAATTTTCTATTTTTTTTGGTCTAGAAGGAGGGACAGACGTCCCTTAACGTTTTATAAATCTTGTATGGCTAACTGCCGATATATCAGAAAAAAGCTAATAATTGATTTGATACAGTTGAGTTCTGCAACAGCATGGTAGAACTAGCTTGTAACATCCTTAATGTACTGATAGTAGTCCTGCATGGCCTCGCCATGGAGTTAACTAGCTGCTATTAAATCCTGAGATTATCCACTTCGAGGAAGACATATGACCTCGCCGGGAGTTACCGAAACAGCTACGACGCCAAAACATAGAATATATATATATATATATATATATATATATATATATATATATATATATATATAAAATTAGGTGTTTAAAGTTATTGCGTCACGTGATAATTTAATTTTTTTTTAATGTGATATGTGGTATTTATTTTTGTTTTAAAAAAACCACATGTTATTGATTGATAGAAATTTATAACTTATATAATTTATTTTAAGAATATAAAATATTAATAATAATTGTTTAATTTAAATAATAATTTATATAAAAAATCTAAATACATATATAAATGTAATACAATATTATTATAGTACATATTATATGATACTAATTTTTTTAAATATAATTTTGTACATATATTAAAAATTTCATATCCATACACAAATATTATTAAATTTTATTTTTTAAATATTACTAATATTTCATATTATTTTTCAAATAATTTTTATGTATATTTTGTGGCATTTATTCTTACACTAATAATATATAACGAATAAAATATAATATTTTACTAAAATTAAGTATCAAGTTATATATAAAAAAATATACGAAATTAAGTTCTTAATATTATATTCAGTTAACATCTTTATATCTCAGCGCTGTTATTAAACAACCCTAGCTGGAAATTACTGCTCATGAGTCTAAGGGCAGAAATGCTACACGCGATGGAAGGTCCTTTCCGATGCATCGTATAAAATTTTAAAATTTGAAAGTTGTTGAGTTATATTAAATGTTTTTTTATATTTTAATAGTTTTAAAAATATTTATATAATAGTAAAAATATTCTATTATAAATTGAAGATATGGTCTAATTTATAAATAATTTTGATAAAAGAATTGATACTAGGTTGAGGCTTATGGGCCAAAGCCCACCAAGAAAAGGGTCGGAAGAAAGTTATGAACATCATCCCAATAGACTCTCGTCGCACTCAGAATTATTGTGTATAATCTATATACATATATATAAAATTGGGAGATCAAAGTCGTTATGCCATGTGGCATTTTGAATAATTTTTGTTATGCCATGTGGCATTTACTCTTATTCTAAACAAGCCATGTGGCATTTGTATTAATTGATAGGAATTTATAAGGTCATGTAACTTATTTGAAGAATATGAAAGGTTTAATATTACAAATAAATATTTAATTAAAATAATAATTTATAAAAATAATCTAAAAATTAGTATAAAAATAATTATATATATTATATATTATGCAATATTAATTTTTTAAAATAAAATTTTATCATGTAAATTTTTTTTTAATCCTATACATAAACTATTTTACGTCAATCTTCGAATAATTTTATATATAGTATTTGAGATTTCTTCTTACTCTAATTATATTACGAAAGTATAATATTTTAATAAAATAAAATATATATGAAATTAAAAATAAAAAAAAATAGTTAAAATTTTCAACATCATTATTTATATTTATATGATTATATATATGACTTATAACCGTGCATAAGGTTTAATATTACAAATAAATATTTAATTAAAATAATAATTTATAAAAATAATCTAAAAATTAGTATAAAAATAATTATATATATTATATATTATGCAATATTAATTTTTTAAAATAAAATTTTATCATGTAAATTTTTTTTTTAATCCTATACATAAACTATTTTACGTCAATCTTCGAATAATTTTATATATAGTATTTGAGATTTCTTCTTACTCTAATAATATATTACGAAAGTATAATATTTTAATAAAATAAAATATATATGAAATTAAAAATAAAAAAAAATAGTTAAAATTTTCAACATCATTATTTATATTTATATGATATATATGACTTATAACCGTGCATAAGGTTTAATATTACAAATAAATATTTAATTAAAATAATAATTTATAAAAATAATCTAAAAATTAGTATAAAAATAATTATATATATTATATATTATGCAATATTAATTTTTTAAAATAAAATTTTATCATGTAAATTTTTTTTTAATCCTATACATAAACTATTTTACGTCAATCTTCGAATAATTTTATATATAGTATTTGAGATTTCTTCTTACTCTAATAATATATTACGAAAGTATAATATTTTAATAAAATAAAATATATATGAAATTAAAAATAAAAAAAATAGTTAAAATTTTCAACATCATTATTTATATTTATATGATTATATATATGACTTATAACCGTGCATCGCACGGGTATAAAACTAGTAATAATAATAACTAGCGGAAACATCACCCGCGATGCGTGTGAAAAAATAAAATTAATTTTTTTAAATTTTAAAATATATTTAAAACTATTTAATTATTTCAAATAAAATATTTAAAAAAACTAAGATATTATATATATATATATACAGTTAATTATTATTAATTAAAATAATATTATATATTATATATATATATATATATATATATATATATATATATATATATATATATATAATATATATATATATATATATATATATTATATATATATATATATTTTAAAAAATTATATATATATATATATATAATGTGATTTATAATTTTTGTATTAAAATTTTTCTACAAAAAGGTTTTTCAATAGGTATGTTGATGTTTTAAATTCTTGTTTAGTTTAAAAGTTAATCTGCTACCTACTAGGATTTTAAAGCCTCACAAATCTATGTAGAATATTTTTTAAGGAAAAAATAAAAAATAAATTTTGATGTAAATTTTTACATTCAATTTTTTTAAAAAAAAATAATACTTTTTAAAAAATATTTTAAAATGTTAAATATATCATAAATAATAAGTATATTTATAAATAAAGTTCAAGTAAGAGGCTGATATTCAAGTCTCCTTTTAATATGGAGATATTAACTAATAATAATCTGTTACGAATCATGCAAGAAAAAAAAAATCTGAATCAAAAGGCGTTGCCATCACAGAGGTGGCTCCACCTTATCAAAGTATTTATTATTTTTAAATTTATGAGAAAAATCATGCAGGTTTATTAGTATTTATTTAAAATATTTTTAAATAAATCATGCAGATTTTTTTTTTTTAATTTCATAAAAAGAAAATTAATTTTAAAATACCTAATAGGAAAACTTAAAGTATAATAAAATACACTAATTTTTTAAAAAGTAAAATAATTATACAACTCTTTTAAAAAAAAGTATGATTCATAATTTTCCCAAAAATGGATTAACATTTATTACGGGTACCTCATTTAGAAGGATTGTACAGATTATTATTGTCTAATTTAAAAATTATGTAGGCTGTGATTAAAAAATTAGGTAGGATATCAATGCCTTATTCAGAGAGATTGTATAAGCTACGGTCAATGAATTTACTGCAATTTGAATCCCTTATCTATGGCTATAACACATCTGTATATTTGTATATATATATATATGATGAATCAATAAAAATGATCATCAATTACTCCTCATATATCTTTCTCACGGTATCAAAACTAACAAACATAAAAAAAAAAAAAAAAAAAAAAATCTTCAATAAAATTTTCATCATCATTTTTATTATTATTCTTAAATTTCTTCCTTCCTACACAATGGCTGATGACAAACAAGAAGTATTTGATGTCTATTCTCCTTACTTCCTGTATTATTCTGACTCGCCGTCACTTGTTTTGGTTTCTTTTCCTCTTAACGGAGGTAACTATTCAATCTGGGCGAGGTCAATGATCTGGCGTCCTCATGGCTCCTTGGTTCTCTTACGCCAGATATTTGTTCAAGCCTCATCTATGCTGAAAGTGCCAAACAGATATAGAATGAACTTCGGGAACTTACTCTCAATCAAATGCAACACAATTTTTCAGATCAAGCAAAACATTAATAATTTGAAGTAAGAGCATATGCCAATTTCTGTCTATTTCACGAAGCTAAAGACTCTCGAATGAATTGAGTGTTATGATGCTCTTGTGGTGCTGCAAAGGAGACCCTTGCTTTCATTCAACAAGATCAAGCCATGCAATTTTATTAGGTCTAAATGATTCTTATGTGTCTATTTATAGTCATATATTGCTTCAAACTCCTCTACCACCGATTTTCAAGATCTACTCTGTGATTATACAAGAAGAAAAACAGATAGGGCTTTCCCTTACTCCTACTATCGATGAAGGAATCGCACTCGTTGTGGCGAAGAAGCCGCTACCTAAATCTTTTACTACTTCCGGTTCAGGAAGCAATAGGTCAAGATGGTCACACTGAAGAATCTTGCAATCACATCCATGGCTTTCCTTAAACTTATCCGACCAATTTTGAATTTTTATAGCCTGAACGGTGAAAATAGGAATTATGGAAGAGCAATGCGCGCTATCTCTTACGTAAGTAGAAATGTTACTTAAGTAGTATGTTATGATGCAACTAGTCTTTACGAGCTTCCCGAAAAAAAAAAAAGAACAAAATGAGTCCTTGGACAATCCGTTAAATTTACTATTCGATTTTATTTTCATAAGATATTGAAAAATGATTTAAAATTATAGTTAATATTTTTTAAAAAATATACTATTTTTATTTTGTATTTTTTAAAAAGATTTATAATAGTAAAATATTTTTCAAATAAATTTCAAGACGGATATTTAAAAATTTTAAATGAAGGTCTAATTTGTAAACAGTTTTGAAAGTCAGATTAATCTGCAAAGCTCCAATCCCATTATTAACTATTATTTATATTTCCTTTAGGAATCCTTATCTTCACCGAAAAAGGTAAAGCACTCTGCCAAGGTATAATTTGATTTGGGCAGCCGACTGCAACAAACTACAAAATAGTCCACTACACAAAAATTATATATGAAAGTATTATTTCAACAACATTTAGCATTACAGTTGTAGATTTTGATTAACCTATAATTTTTATGTTTAAAATTTTTTCAAAAAATTTATTTATTTAGATATTTTAGACTCCAAAAGTTTAACGAATTTTTAAAAAAAATTTAAACTATTTTAAATTCGTTAAAATTTTAATATTCTAAAATACTTATTATTTTTTAAAAAATTTAAAATAAAATATAAAAAATATTTTAAATAGAACTTTTCGTCCTTATGGGATCACCATAAGAGGTAAGCCACTTTTTCTGCTAGCAAAAATTGACAAATACAAAATCAGCCTCCTTTTTTGGGGTCGACCGAATCAGCCCCTGAAAACGTTTTTTCAATAGCTGCTTTTATGCGGGGGCTGATTTAGTATTTGCCCAAAAACTTTATCAATTCTTCTCCGCATTCACACTATATCAACATAGCTAAAATTTTAAAACTCGAATATTTAATTACAAAATAATTTAATTTGTATTTTTTCGTGCTTTAAAAAAAAGAAACCGTTTCCTGCTATTTTACTGGGCTAAACTTTTCCCATAAGAGCATATCGTCTTCTTCTCTCTCGCGTCGCTTTCTAGAGTCTCCCCTGCGCATCATCAATATTTATTTGAAGCAGCCCTATATAGCATCTCCTTCAAACTACACTTTTCATTTCTCATCAGAGGAAGAAGAATAAAAAGGAACAGGCAAAACGAATTCAAAAACCTAGCTAGGGTTCACGCGAGCTTATCATCTCCGATGACGCGGTCGTTTGATTTTGCGTCGGACGATGTTCTCTGTTCATATCAAGACTACGCCGCCCAGGAGAAATCCAACGGCAAACGATCTGATTCACCGGAAAAGGTTTTGGTCCCTCTTTTTTTTTTTTTTTTTTGCTAATTTTAATATTTAACAGCTAACTGCTCCTACATTTTCTTGAAAGTTGTAATGGATTCCATTGATTTGGTATTTTATTATCTAACGCATTTGGGATGGTTCATCTTTGTTGGTAAAGTGTGCTCCTCTCTTTTTCTATGTTTGATTGTAGCTTGTAACTGTTAGTTAGATCTAGTTTGTGTAGTTGGTAATTGCACACTACCTCATGTAGCCTGTGAGTGCCTGTTACAGTTGCCTATCTATCAGGTAAATTTTAAGCTATAAGCTATTGAAGATCTGCTTTACCCAAAACAACTAGTATCTTAAATTTAGCCTGTTCTGCGTTCTAACATCTGCAGACTATTCAATGAGCTGCAACCAAAGACATTGCTCCAAGAAAGTTTTTAAGGATAGGTGTTTTAGGAAATTTCTTTGACATTTGTTTACAGGATTTCCATGACTATCAGACCAAAGGAGTGAGGCCTTTCTATAGTGAAGATGATGTTTCCAAGGAAGAAATGCTTTCTGCTGTTGAAAAGTGCATGAAGAAGTATGCCGACAATCTACTCCGGTATCTTGAGGGGATTAGTGGAAGACTGTCACAGTTGGAGGGTCATTGCTACAAAATCGAAAGATCTGTAGGAGACTTTAAATCTGACGTAAGCATTGAACATGGTGAAGCAGATGGGAAGCTCAAGTCGCTAGAGAAACATATTCAAGAAGTAAGTTGATAGCATTTTACAAGACCTTTTGCTGAATTTGTATGCCTTCGTAGCATGTCGATTTCTTGAAGTGATTCCTCAGCATTTCAGTTGATGCTTAGTACAAAGACATTTTAATTTTCAACGGTTAAACCATAATTTCTGGAAATAGATGATCGTGGTTGTGCCTGACTAACTAATTGTTACTGCTCGCCCTTGTTGTTGTGTCTTCTGCTTTAGCTAACTAATTAATAAGATTCTTGAACCATATTGTGTGTTATGCTTACTTCATATGGCCTAAAGTTGCATAGTCGTGCTTCATTACATAGGAATCGGAATTGGTATTGGCTTTTTTATTAGATTAGTATCGGACAATATCCGCAGAATTAGTACTATCAACTTTTGACCTTTTTTATGACAAGAAGAAAACCAAAGACATATTATATCAAAATTAAATAAAAAAAGCCGCAAAGATGATGTTTGTAAAAAAAACGACATAAAAAAAGTGTGTGAGAGGGAGAAGGTGAAGATGACGACGCGAGGAAGACATCTTCACATGGTACACATGTTTTTCCTTTTTTATGCTTGAAAATATAGGCAGATAAGCTGAATTACAATAAATCTTCTGTGATATTGGTGAATACTGTCTTCGACTGTTGTCATTGGATTGGCCAAATTATCAGCCTAAACATGGCCGATCACGATGTGGTGTGACAAAAATACCTATATGTATGGTGTCAACAATACTGCATATTGTGGCACATGCATGGTTATATGTGGAGATGTGTATATGTCAAGTTCAATTTACAACCATTTTCTCGAACACAAAAAGGAAAAAGAACCCTTAACATGGATAATGGTTGTATTTAAGTGGTATTTAAACTCTATATTACTTTCATGTTCTCTAATTTGGTTAATTTTGTCTCCCTAACTTCTTACATGATGGCCTTATCAATTATTCTTTTTCAAAATTCTAGAAGTTTGAAACTAAGAAGACAACAAGATTGAGATAGAGTTGTTAAAGGTGCGCCTCGCTAGCACCTAGGGCCGTCAATAAAGTTTGCACACACTTCGGTTCAAGACAGGCAAACGCTCAAAAGGCACGTGCTTTGTGTGTCCTGACATGCCTTGGCACGCCTTTTAAACTCTAATCTAACCGCTACCTCAAAACAAGCAAAGAATAGAGAAAAGCGGCTCACCAGAATTTTCAACTGTCACCACCAATATTGCCTTCCGTCCACAATTTGGCAGGGTAGAAAAAATAGCAACATTCATGTGACACATGTACCTGCTTGCGAGTGAGAGAGAATGACAACATTTCTTCCTATGCTGCTACCCACTCCTTTTAATCCTTCCGGAACAAAATAGCAACATTACTAGGCCTATAATCTATTGCTTTATATGTGATTATAATTTATATGCGTCACAAGCTAACCATCTAGAGACTTGTATGTTAGTTCAGAGTCACCAATATAGCCTAACATTAAACTGTCATATTTGTTTTAATTTTAGCTTTTTCAGACAGGCGGTACAGAAGTATATTATGGATTCGCATTAGCTTAATAGTACGATTCTTACCATGTCAACTTAACAATTATATTGTTAAATCAACTTAAACAGACACCGATGCATATCACGTTACTGTTGTTGTGCAGCTTGCCTCTCGCATTTGTCTTGCGCCTAGGCTCTAGGAGCTTATTTGCTCCTCGGTGCACCTTGCGCGTTTGACAACATTTGACGTAGAGGTCAACGCTAGAGGAAGATGGCCTCTACATCAATAATTCTTCAACTCTGTAATGGGGATCTCAATGGGTTATTGAATTGCAAGCTCGGTAGTCATTATGCCTTATGATCAGCATTTTTGGCCTAGGGCCTTGTAATCAGTATTTGTGTATCTTCCAATGATCATGATTTGTCCTAAACATCCCTATTTGGCAAGTCGTTCTTTGCAATGGCAAAGTCATTCTTCCACTCGCAGTTGTGCCTTGAAGATTCAGTTGAGTCGGCCTTTTTGTTTAGATTAGCTTTAGACGTCGGAGTTATCATATCATCGCATCGAATTTCGGCAAAAAACCTAAGAAAAGAGAACCAAATGATTTTTTTTTTAATAAAATAGAACTTAGAACAATGGTCACACGTCTAGTCACATGTGCACTTGTGACCATCGTGAATTGTCCTCTTCCCCGTGTTGAAATGAAGAGGTTCTCAAGCTTAAAGAGAGTGAGAGGAGAAGATGAAGATCGCGACAAAGAAGTGTGAGGAGAATGCGTGCTGAGTCGTGTCGGTGGGCACTTTTTTTTTTTTTTTTTTGAAAATTGTTTTTTTAGTTTATTTTATATATTCCTTCTATAAGCCACATCAACACTCTATGTGGTAGAGAACTATGTGCTATATAATTATAATTTTTGTATTTAGTGTTTCATTAATTTTTTTAATTATTTTTAAAATAATTTTAATATTTTAAAAATAAAAAATTATATGAGTTTGCACGGCACGGTTGGCACGTCTCGAGTTTCGAATTTAACGAACCCGGCTCGGCACGGCACAGAAAACCTTGATTGTATCAACCATCAAAGTTTCTTATACCTGTTATTAGTTTGGAGAACGTGGTTACGGATTTTTCAGGATTCTTTCTTTTCTTTCTGTTCTCATTTGCTTCTGGATTCGTTACATGAAGTTGTTTGGATAATTTATGTAATGTGGTCTCTCATGAATGCATAACTGAGCAACTCTATGTTAACCTATTATAAATTCGTGTGAGAGCATCTATTTTGAATTGCTATTGACCGGATACTTCAAAACAAGCAAACTTGTATATAGCTTGAGTACTTATTCACTGAATACTTTATCTTTCTTCCTCAAGTATAATGTGTCTCATATTCGTGCTCCTACTATTTTAGGTTAAACTTTGTCCACTTCTATCTAGTATTACTTGTGATTATAAGAGAAGTATTAATGGACCATAGACAGGATAAAGCTAGTTACATGGTTAATGTATTTCTAATCGACGTGTTTCTGGTTGATCCCCTGATTAAAATGCCTGCCGCAATTGGGTCTTCTTCCTTAGGTTTTGAGATAATCTACTTCTGTCTTTGGTCTTAACATGCAATTCATGTAATTGACTTTTTTTTGTCAATGTACAAGTTTGCCTTTTTCTTGTTTGGATTTGGGAACAAGTATTGGTAGTAAGCATTTGCTGAACTCTGGATTTATTGATCTGTTTAGGTGCACAGATCTGTGCAGATTTTGAGAGACAAGCAAGAGCTAGCCGAAGCACAGATGGAATTGTCAAAACTTCAAGATATAGCAAAGGAATCTACCAGTTCAAGTCAGTCAAAGCTCGGTGAACCGAGTCTCACACCTTCCATTGCCGAGAAGCACCAAAAGCCTAATAATGCACCTGAGACGCCTAATTATCAGTTAGCGTTGCCCTTGCCGCACCAAATACAAGCAGAGCAGCACGCATCACCTGCATCTATGAGCGTTCAACAGGATCGTTACAATGTGAGCCATGGAGGCACATATTATCCACAACAATTCAAACATCCTCATGGGCTTGCAATGCACAATTCCCAAGAAATTTCTTCACATGCACCATTACGACAAAGTCAGAGTCAACTGCAATCAACGTCTCAATGCCCACCACCACAATGGCTTCAGCAGGGCTCCACAGCAAGGTCCCCAACCACCAAGCTACCCCCCGTTTCCTTCAAATCATCCAACAAATCCTACACCTCAGCTGAACCAGAATAATGCAGCTATTCAGGCTCCCTACTCTGCAATGCCTCCACCTGGTGGGGCACCTGGTGGGCCCGCTCTAGTGATGTCCTATTAAGTTACAATGGACCTGGAGGTCTGGTCTCTCAGCCAGCGCCACAACAGCAACGCCCTGAAGCTGTCGCTGTAAATTATAGTGAACCAGGTAGTTCAGTTTCACAGCAGCTGCCTCAGCATCATATCGTGCACCAATTTCCAGCTCAAACGAACCGAAACTCTTTTGGTTACTTGGCGAATGTAGTTCACAGCCCCGTGATGCCACAGCCTGGTCCTCAAGGATATAACGCTGCTAATCCTCAAAGTTTTCAGACAGCTAAATATCCAACCACTGATATCCCAGGACCAAAGACAGAGCAAGTAGTTCTTCATCATCCTGGCCCGCATCTTGTCCACATCCAGCCCTACGCAGACCTGATTGAGAGAGCTATTAATATGGGTTATTCCAGGGATCATGTTTTGAGTGCGATCCTCAGGATGGCAGAGAGCAACCAGCAGGTCAATTTCAATGCTCTTCTTGACATGCTAAATTCCCGTTCTTCTGGCGCATCGCCCAGAGCATGGCATGTTTAAAACGCGGTTTTTTTAAAACGTAAGTCGTATCTATACTGGTTATTGCTCAAGTTGAATTATTTAAATTTGAGGAATTTATGCGAGTTTGAAACTTTGTAAATATGAATATTCCCATGGTCCAGTCTTGGATATGGTGTACGGTAATGATTTTTAATGAGATTGTCTGCTTACAGTTAGGCCTTATTAGGATAAATGGGTACAAAGCAATGATGTTTAAGAATAGGCAATTATAGTATGTTTAAGAAGAAGCAAATGTAATGAATTTCTGTGCATAGCTAACTACATGCACTTGGTATCACCCCACAATCGCTTCAATCTCTTCTATGACCCATAAGACCCATAAATAGCACTCGTCTTGAGACCAGATGCGTTGCAGTTCCCTTTTTAAGTCTTCCTCATATTCGCTAAATTTAGCCAAATGTTGGAGCTACTGCATAATAAAGCAAAGTGTTCTTGGATTGTTGGGCCGAGTTTGGACAGGGTACTCGGTTACCCCAGGCCGTTCGATTGTTTAGCTCCATTTATCCATCGACCCGCACCCGCCAACCTCATTGCTTGATCCACAGGGTGGTCTGACGCTACTCGTTCGTTTGTTGGGTCCAAGTGTGCCGGTTCTACGTGCAATATAAATATATAGGAAGTACGGATACGTTGAAATTTTTTTCTGTACAGTGCCGACATCAATATTCTGTAGACACGTTGGACATATATTGGGCTCGCCAAAGACATGTCCACAAAAGATAAGTGAAAGAATTTTTTTGACATGCGTGTCGGATACGCCAGACAAAATATTTAACACACGTGTCTATATATATATATATATATATATATATATATAAGTAATTTTTAAAGAAAATTAAAAAATTATATAATACTATAAGTCATATAATATGGTGATATATTTAATATTTAATATTTTTTATTTATTAATATATTAGATTTTTATTTTTTAAATTTATCTCAATAATGTAATATTTTTAAATTTTTATTACGTTATGTATTGGCTTTATTATTAAATATTACTATATAATTAAATATTTTATAGAAGTTATTTTTTATCATTTATAATTTTTTTATCGTGTTTAAATCGTATTTTTTTTTTAAAAATGTTATATTTCGCATTTGTATTGTGGCGTTCCTCGAAATTTGTATTCATATATTCGTACTTTCTTGATGAATATAAGTCCGGCTAGTGTGTCCCCGAAGAACTTGTTCATGGCAGAAGAAGCAACCATAGGCAGTCTTTCCTAGCACCAAAGATGTCACCATCTGACTGCAGCTTGTCAACATCGATACTACAATGGAGATAGATGGTCAATCCGCTCCACTCGCCGGCGTATGCCGCACTCCTCCAGGCCGGCCCACGCCTTGGTCCACTCCAGCAAGCCCAAGCACACCTCACTGTATCCGGCTCCACCGCCGCCGATCTCTCCTCACCAAGCTCCTCACTCTCCTATGCTCCGCCGGTGCCGCCGCCAGCGCTGCCTCTCTCGTCCCCTCCGTTCCCGACCCCGACACCTTCCTTTTCAGCTCTCTCATCCGCGCTTCCGCCAAATCCAACCAACCCATCTACTCTATCTTCTTCTATCGCCAGATGCTCTTTGCGAATCTTCAACCTTCAAATTTCACATTCACCGCCGCCGCCAAAGCCTGCGCCGATCTCTCCGCCTCTGTAACCGGTAGATTAATCCATGCCCACGCTCTAATTGGTGGTTATAGCTTAGATTGCTATGTACAGACTGCATTCCTTGTGTTTTATGCAAAATCTGGGGATTTAGATATGGCGCGCAAGCTGTTCGATGATATATCCCCAAGAAGTATTGTTGCTTGGAATGCAATGATTTCAGGGTACGAGCAAAACGGACTTGCTAGCGAAGCTGTTGAAGTGTTCAGAATGATGCATACAGAGGGTGTGGTGCCCGATCCTGCAACGTTTGTGGGAGTGCTCTCTGCATGCTCGCAATTGGGTGATTTGGCGTTAGGCCAGTGGGTTGATGGTTATATCGTAAATAAGAACATAAATGTTGGAGTAATTCTTGGCAGTTCGTTGATTAATATGTATGCGAGGTGCGGGAACGTGGAGAAGGCACGGGGCATTTTTGAGAAGTTGCAGGAGAAGAATGTTATTGTATGGACAGCCATGATCGCTGGGTACGGAATGCATGGTTACGGTAAAGAGGCAGTTGAGATTTTCCGTAGGATGAGATTAACTGGCACTTCACCGAATGACGTGACATTTGTGGCTCTGCTCTCTGCATGCGCCCACGCCGGAATGGTGGGCGAGGCTCGTGATGCGTTCTTCTCTATGAAGAAGGATTATGGGGTAGTGCCTAAAACTGAGCATTTTTGTGTGCATGGTTGATTTGTTTGGGCGTGCTGGGCTTCTCAGTGAAGCTATGGAATTCATAAAGGCTTGCATAAAAGGTGAGCCAGGAGCTTCAGTGTGGACAGCTATGCTTGGCGCGTGCAAAATGCATAAAAATTTTGATCTTGGTGTTGAAGTCGCTGAGCGGCTTTTGAAAGTTGAGCCCGACGATCCTGCCAATTATGTATTAATTTCAAATGTGTATGCTTCAGCGGGAAGAATGGATCTTGTTGAGAATATTAGAAATGTTATGATTTATAAACGCTTAAAGAAACAGACAGGTTACAGTCTGATAGAGATCGATAGAAAAAGCCATATGTTCCGCATGGGCGATACATCCCACCCAAAAACTGCGGAGATTTACCGCTTCCTAGAGGAGTTGATATGTAGAATCAGGAAAACCGGGTACAGGCCAGAAACAGAGTCAGTTATGCACGAACTGGAAGAAGAGGAGAGAGAGTATGCTCTTAGATTCCATAGTGAGAAGCTGGCAGTAGCATTTGGTATCATGAGTACAAGTGAGTTTGCCGTGATTAGGATTACGAAGAACCTTAGAATATGCGATGATTGTCATCTGGCTATTCGATTCATAACCTGGTGTCACTAAACGAGAGATTACGATCCGAGATACGCATCGATTCCACCATTTCAAGGATGGTCTGTGTTCTTGTCAAGATTATTGGTGACTCTTTTTGAGAACAATTATTGGTGTCTCCAAAATCTTTAAAGGTCACATTCCTCGACTTGCCTGCAGTTTGATATTTGCTTATTGCATTTTATTTACCCTATTCCCAGTCTAATTTGGGCAATGGCAGCTGAACCTGAATAGATGTATCTGAAAGTGGTAGCAAACTATTATACATGCTAACTTGTTTTGAGAGAATATATCAATTGATAATTTGATAAAGACAAAACCCTAACTCAATTATCTACGATGTTCTTAGTTTGGTTTAGACATTGTAATTTCTTATGTGTTCATGTATGACTATAATCTTATGTCCAAATATCTTACGTAACATACATGCAAGCACAAGGGGTATTTAAGCTTATATAAAATATTGTCACATAGGGGATTCTTATAATACCATTATTGTCATGTTCATATACCAAGGGCATTAAGGATGCCACGTGGTACATAACCAAGATATAGGTCAGCTTTACATATAGTATATAGATTGTTGTATATTTTTGTCATTATTTTACTGTTATTGTTGTTAATATGTGGTTATTGTTGCTGTTATTATTATGATTATAGATTGGGGTTATTTTTGTATCGTTATTGTTATTCTTCAAAGTCATGTCATTTGAATTTGAGTCAGATCTTGTTTGGACACAGCTATGATTCAGTGTTCTATGTTCATGATTTTTATGTAAAAAACCATGTTATGGGTTAAATCTCTCTCTCTCTTTTTTTTTTTTTTTTCTTTTTTTTCTTTTTTTTTTTAAATTTGTACTGTCGAATTTGATTTCTATCTTACATTTCAACCGGAAGTTAAGCGGAACGGTAGTCCTTCCGGCCAGCGCGTGTTGTACTTTGAACCTCTAATATATTTTTTACGAGGTTCAGGCGTTGTTGTCGTGCAGTACTCACTCCCGCTAACTAATCAACATGGTTGGTTAAATATGAATACTGGTGCCATAGTCAGACGCTTTGTTGACTTTAATAAGCTAGTACATACATTAACTTTAATTAATTAATGGATACATTAAATCCAGCAAAATATAAAAAAGAAATAATAAATTAATTAATGAACAATATATATACTATATATATCTAAAAATTTTCTCTGAACTTATTTAAACTATCATATCATCTATCAATCCATCCTTATAAATTGTTATACCATCTATCAAATTATCCAACCATCTAAATCCATTAAGAGATAAAAAAATCGGAGATGCATAGTGTTTTTGGCATCAATTATATATATATATCTGCTTTGCAAATCTCCGTCAAATAAGCTCCAATTTTTTTAAAAACTTATAAAATCACTTCGTAAGTGTTTTGGGAAAAAAAGATTTAGTATGCTCGGCAGTTTTTGAATTTAAATTTTTTTAATAAATATTTCTAAGTAGATATTTTGATATTTTAAAATTTTTGTAATTAGTAAAGACTTTGAAATCTTAAAACGTTTACTCAGAGACAGTTTTACAAAAAAATTTTAATACAAAAATTATAGAGCATATCAAATCTTCTCTTTATATTCCATTTTTTTTCAATAAATATATACACATATATTTTATCTTGATTTAATAATTATTAGAAAATATAGGTATTTATTTCGGAGAGTCCTACGAAAGTAGGCTCTAGTATGTAAACATCGCAATTTGTTTGGCTTGAAAAGAGACCAAGGGTGTGTTTGGTTCGAGATTTTGAGGTAGCTTTTAGATTATAGATTAGAGAATAATCTAATTTTAAGTAATAATTTATATTTGGTAAAATACATAATTAGGTTGCTTTTAGATGAAAAATAAGAAAAAGCTAGATGATGGCAAAATGCAAGCCATCCAGCATGCTACCATCATCCACAAGATTATGAATATCTAATTATTATAATATCCTTATCCTAATTATTAATTACACGATATATCACTTTTTTATTATAAATACTTCTTCTTCTATCGTTTTAATGGTTTCATGGTTTATACTATTTCCTCCTTTCCTCGTTGCATCACCTCCGGCTTTCGCTCCCGCCACCGAGTGAGGTATTTATCACCGCCATGGCAGTTTAGATCCAACTTTTGATGTACGAGATAAGTATTTAGATTATATACCACACGATGATTTGTCAGATGCACAAATATTTTCACCACTGATGAAGATTCAAGCTAAAGTTATAGGTAAATGAGTGAAAATTTTAATGACATTACTATTTCATTATGGAATGCTAAGCAACGTAATTAGAATTTTAGAAAAAAACTGATATATGTATTTTTTTTTTTTTATAAATTTAGGTAGTCTAATTTATTTTTTATATTTTAATTATGTAGTTGCTATATTATTAAGTTTATTTACAAAAAAATAATAACATACACATGATTAAAATTGTACTCGTGCTTTTTTTTGTCATTTTATATCTATCAGCTATTTGAAAAATTTTATTTACCAAACACTCTTAGAATTATCAGCTAAATTGTACAATCAATTAGATATTTGATGAATAACAGCTGCATAAGCTATATAACTGTAAAAACCATCAGTTGCTGCTAAACATACCCCAAGTCTTAATTGGCTATTGATAGATTAATTAATTAATACATCATTTTAATAGATTTAGTCCGAAAGCTCTACGAAAATAAATTTTCTTTAGAGTATAAATATGTATATCTAGCATTTTCAGATTCTGCTATAACAAAATTCATGACTGAATTATTGTATTGTCTAATCGAAGAAATTCCTACATTTTCTGCTGAGTAGTGGTAGTAACCTTTTTTAACTCTAAAATGTCACTACAATGTTCTAATTCAAACAAATTTAGTTTTTATATATATTAAGTTATTTTACTCAACATAATTTTCTAATCATAGTGGGGGTGCATTTATATCAAACATAAACTGTAAATATAGAATACAATTTTGAATGTGTATTATAGCAGGCTACAAAAATTATACTACATTTTTACCAACTATTTCTGAATATTTCTACCGTTGTTTATCTAACCTCAACTAACGGTCGGATGGTTGTTGGCGCTTTTCCAGCGACGGTGTTAAATTAAAATGCGCAGACACTTTGTGCCCTGACAAATGAACCCTTCGATTCCGCCATTGTCCTAAACTTTGTATTCCCAGCATCTCCCAAAAACGGAAAAGACGACTAGGGTTCTATCCAATCGCCATAATGACAAGCTCCGTCACCGCCACCGAACCGTCGTGATTCACTGCAGCAATCGGTCGTCCAGGTACGTAGATTCGGAAGCGTTCTTCCTCTTTTTCCCAGATCGAGACACGCTTATTCAACATTCACATTCCCATTTCCTCAGGCGACTGCCGTAATCTCCGGCGAGGGAACTGTTGCCAGTATCGTTGAGGCGGGATCAGATTTTCACTCCACCAAGATCCGTCATGGGTAAATTCAAATCTACGAATCTCCTTTTTTTTTCCTTTTCTTCTAATGGCGAACTCATCGTAACTTTTTCTTTTTTAAAAGATAGAATCCACCGAAAATGACAGGATGCACCGCGATGGTGATGATGGAGATGTCTCTTTCTCTTTTTACCGAGGTTTTTGAAATATAGAACACAAGCAAGATTTGGCTGCGCCGCAGCTTATTTTGATAATGGTTGCAAATATCGAATAGTTATGCTTTACAACTGAAATGATAATATTATCAAATTACTATTAAAATTTTTTTAGTCAATGTATATATCTATTTTTCTAAAATCAAATTTAATATTTTAAGTATATACTAAAACAAAGGGGCAAAATGAATTTCTTTTAGTGTTTAGAAATTAATAAAATTTATTACATTGGAGTTACCGTCTTGGTGTCTCACAACCATCCATTGTTTTGTAAACCAAAGGTGCAAAATAAACTTCATTTTACCTTTTATCACTTTTTTAGCAGCAGGTTAGAAATAAAAAATAAAGATTATCTTGGTAATTCGTTTATCTATTTTTACAAATCAGATTCCAATTTTAAACACATCCCAAGATGTGCAAGTTAATATAGATAATTCTTCTTAGCTATTTTCAAAAGTCAAATTAATGTTAATATTTAAATAGTAAATAAACAGTAACAATTAGGTTTATTTGGAGCTTCGTTTAGTATAATATTTTAATATAATTAAAGCATATTTTCTTTAAATAAATAGAGTTTTGCCTCAGCCGAAGCGCGGTCGCCCAAAAGTAACCTCACCTTTAAGTTTCTCTCTTTATAGCCGTGCGATGATAATCAGCCGGCTGTGAGCTCCTCCTGCTCGTAGCTGCATTACAGCTGCATGCGGAAATTCAAAATGCATGTTTTTTGAACTGGCACGCGCCAAGTGGGCACGTGGTGCAATCATATGGCCGGCAAAAATTCTAAGCTGTGGGCAACCGCATGTAAACATCTGTGCGCCCTCTTGATACAATACGGCCGTCCACTGCCGAGCCATGGGGTTATGTATGCGGAGCTTGCTGGGGTTCACGTTGTTTCGAACGTTTGTTCATATTAAAAAGTTCAGAACTTTTTTTTTTTTTTTCCATTTTTTTTCTTTCATGGACTCACTACTGTAATTTTTTTTTTCCGGGAAATTGAATTCACCGCTTCGAGTTGCCTTTTCTTCGTCGACAAATGAAAAAACTTCCCTTCATGGCGAAAATGAGTAAAGATATATCATTTTTCTTGATATTCGAGAAATTATTATAAAGTCATCATTGTTAAGTCTGAGACATGTAATTTTCCGCTTCGTAAGTAAGCTATTTATTTTAAAAGAAAACGTGGGTAAGCTAAATATTAACGAGATAAACTTGGGAAAGAAAAGGTTACAGCAACTGAGCAGTCGTCTCTTTTTCTCTATTCCAGTGAACTAACGGAGCTACGATTAAAAGTGCGACGGTGGTGGAGGAAGGAGGCGGCAGCTATCACATTCTAGCCCGCGGCAATCAGATCTGATGGTCCAATGAGCCTCCGCCGCCAGACTGTCAACCGACCAGGGCCTCCCCCTTACGTCGCTGGCGAGCCGAGCGGCCAGCAGACACGTCAGCAGCAGCAGCAGCAAGCTCCGCCGCGTCAGCATGATGGGGAGCACCGCGGCGGTGCCGGAAGCGGCGATGTTTACAACATCATTCCAATCCACAACCTTCTGGCTGAGCACCCGGCGCTTCGGTTCCCGGAGATCCGCGCAGCCATGGCGGCCCTCCGTGCCGTCGGCGACCTCCGCAAGCCACCCTTCGTTCAGTGGGAAGAGGGCTACGATCTCCTCGACTGGCTTGGGATCTTCTTTGGTTTCCAGCGCGACAACGTTCGGAACCAGCGCGAGCATCTGGTCCTCCTCCTAGCCAATGCCCAAATGCGCCTCCAGCCCCCGCCGGACAACATTGACGCACTCCCAGCGGTGGTCCGGAGCGTCCGCCGCAAGCTTCTACACAACTACACTGCATGGTGCGCCTATCTCGGGCGCCGCTCCAGTGTCTGGACTTCAGAAACCAGCACCGCCCCTCCGGTCCCCGCCACGACCTCCTCTACTCCGCCTCTACCTCCTAGTCTGGGGCGAGGCCGCCAACCTCCGGTTCATGCCGGAGTGCCTGGCCTACGTCTACCATCACATGGCGATGGACCTCAACCGTGTCCTGGAGGACTACATCGACAATGCCACGGGCCGCCCTGCTATCCCTGCTGTCAATGGCGAGAACGCCTTCCTCAGTCTGGTCGTCACCCCAATCTACAAGGTGATCAAGGAGGAGGTCGAAGCCAGCCGCAACGGCACCGCCCCACACTCCGCCTGGCGCAACTATGATGACATCAATGAATATTTCTGGTCACGCCATTGTTTTGACCGCCTCGGTTGGCCCCTCAACCGAGCTGCCAGCTTTTTCGTCAAGCCCCCTAAAAGAAACAGAGTCCACAAGACCGGATTCGTGGAGCAGCGTTCCTTCTGGATCTCTACCGCAGCTTCGACCGTCTCTGGGTGATGCTCATCCTGTACCTCCAGGCTGCCGCTATCGTTGCTTGGGATGGAAATTCCTACCCATGGGATAACCTTCGCAGCCGCGACGTCCAAGTCCGTGTGCTCTCTGTGTTCATCACGTGGGCGGCTCTCCGCCTCCTCCAGTCGGTACTTGATGCGGGCACTCAGTACAGCTTAGTGTCCGTGAAACTCCGTGGCTTGGCATCCGTATGATCCTCAAGAGCGTCGTTGCGACCGGCTGGACCATTGCATTCACGGTCATGTTCATCCGTGTGTGGGACCAGCGCAACCATGACCACCGCTGGTCCACCACCGCCAACCAGTACCTCGTTTACTTCCTTGAGGCTGCCGGCATCTTCATCCTTCCAGAGTTGCTCGCACTCATGCTCTTCATCATTCCTTGGATCAGGAACTTCCTTGAGAAGACAAATTGGAGGATACTGTATGTTCTTACCTGGTGGTTCCAGAGCAGGATCTTTGTTGGTCGTGGGCTGAGGGAAGGCCTTGTGGATAACATCAAGTATGCCCTCTTTTGGGTTATGTTGCTCACTGTCAAGTTCGTCTTCAGCTATTATCTTCAAATCAAACCTATGGTGGGACCTAGTAAAGCCATATTCAAACTAAACGGGGTTCGCCCGCTTTGGCACGAATTCTTTACCCACACTAATAGGTTTGCAGTTGTCCTCCTGTGGATTCCTGTTGTTCTGATATACCTCATGGACATCCAGATATGGTATGCCATATTTTTCTCTTGTTGGGGCACTTGTTGGGCTCTTCTCCCACTTGGGTGAGATTCGGAATCTGCAGCAGTTGAGGCTGCGGTTCCAGTTCTTCGCGAGCGCGATGCAATTCAACTTAATGCCTGAGGAACAGTTGTTCAGGGAGCGTGGTGGCTGGAGGAGCAAATTAAGTGATGCAATCTTAAGACTCAAGCTTAGGTACGGTCTCGGGCGACCGTATAAGAAAATTGAGTCAAACCAGGTAGAAGCCTACAGGTTTGCATTGGTCTGGAACGAGATTATTGCACTTTTAGAGAGGAGGATATTATCAGCGACAAGGAGCAGGAGCTGCTTGAGCTGCCACCTAGTGCATGGAATGTAAGGGTCATACGTTGGCCATGTCTCTTACTCTGCAATGAGCTTCTGCTTGCTCTTGGCCAGATGAAGGAGCTTGTAACAACGGATCGTATACACTGGGCAAAAATCTGTAAGAATGAATATAGAAGGTGTGCTGTGGTAGAGGCATATGACAGTGTCAAGTTCATGCTTCTCAGGATCCTCAAGGAAGACTCTGAAGAGTACTCAATACTGACTCAGATATTCCTTCTTATTGATGATGCTATTCGTGCGCAGAAGTTTACGGTGGAATACAACATGAAGGTTTTACCAAGTATCCACTCGAAGATGGCAACTCTTCTTGAAACACTAATCCAGCCGAAGAAGGATCTAAACAAGTTGGTTAACATACTGCAGACTCTCTACGACATTGCTATCCGTGATTTTCCTGCAAAGAAGAAGAGTATGGAAGAGCTGAAGCAAACTGGTTTGTTGCCATTGAGGCCGAGTGCTTCTGGGCTACTCTTTGAGAATGCTGTTAAATTGCCCAGTGAAGAGGAGATGACATTCTACAGAAATATAAGAAGATTGCATACGATAATTACCTCCAGAGACTCCATGAACAATGTCCCGACAAATCTTGAAGCCAGAAGACGAATTGCCTTCTTCAGTAACTCCTTGTTCATGAACATGCCACGAGCCCCTCAAGTGGAGAAGATGCTAGCCTTTAGTGTTCTGACCCCGTACTATAATGAGGAAGTTCTTTACAGCAAGGAGCAGCTTCGGAATGAGAATGAGGATGGTATCTCCATTATATTCTATCTGCAGAAAATTTATGATGATGAATGGGCCAACTTCATGGAGCGTATGCGTAGGGAAGGTCTGACTGATGAGGCGGAACTTTGGGGGACGAGGTTGAGAGATCTCCGCCTCTGGGCTTCTTACCGTGGCCAGACATTAAGTCGCACAGTGAGGGGAATGATGTACTACTACAAGGCTTTGAAAATG
Organism: Xerophyta viscosa; assembly: GCA_002076135.1. NCBI lineage: Eukaryota > Viridiplantae > Streptophyta > Magnoliopsida > Pandanales > Velloziaceae > Xerophyta > Xerophyta viscosa. Next base: position 1,508,942 of record MJHO01000049.1, read on the forward strand.
TTAACTTTTCTTGATTCTGCATCTGAAATCGACATAAAGGAAGGATCAAGGGAGCTTGCTTCTGTTGGTTCTTCAAGACGGGACAGTGGTCCAGATAATTTTGTTGATGCTGGGAGAACTTCTTCGTCACGCAATCTAAGCAGGGCAAGTAGCGGAGTGAGCTTGTTATTTAAGGGCCATGAGTATGGAACTGCCTTAATTAAGTATACTTATGTTGTTGCCTGCCAGCTTTATGGAGCACAGAAGTCTAAAAAGGAAGCCCATGCGGAAGAGATTTTGTATCTAATGAAGAACAATGAGGCCCTCCGAGTCGCCTATGTTGATGAAGTCAAAGAGGGAAGGGATGAAACTGCCTACTATTCTGTTCTTGTCAAATATGACCAGCAATTGGAGAGAGAGGTGGAGTTATACAGGGTGAGGTTGCCAGGTCCATTGAAGCTTGGTGAAGGCAAACCAGAGAATCAGAATCATGCTTTGATCTTCACGCGGGGAGATGCGGTACAGACAATAGATATGAACCAAGATAACTACTTTGAAGAGGCCCTCAAGATGCGAAATCTCTTGGAGGAATTTACACATTATTATGGCTCTCGCAAGCCAACTCTGTTGGGAGTGCGTGAACATGTCTTTACAGGATCTGTTTCTTCGCTTGCGTGGTTCATGTCTGCCCAAGAAACCAGCTTTGTCACCTTAGGCCAGCGCGTGCTTGCAAACCCTTTGAAGGTTCGGATGCATTATGGCCACCCTGATGTCTTCGACCGGCTATGGTTCTTCAGTAGAGGTGGCATCAGCAAGGCATCCAGGGTGATCAATATTAGCGAGGATATATTTGCAGGTTTTAATTGTACGTTAAGAGGCGGAAATGTCACACATCACGAGTACATCCAAGTAGGCAAGGGGCGTGACGTTGGTCTGAATCAGATTTCTATGTTTGAGGCAAAGGTTGCAAGTGGAAATGGTGAACAAGCATTGAGTAGAGATGTATATAGGTTAGGCCACAGATTGGACTTCTTCAGGATGCTTTCATTTTTCTACACGACCGTTGGATTCTACTTCAATACAATGATGGTGGTACTTACTGTCTATGCCTTTGTGTGGGGCCGGTTCTATCTGGCACTCAGTGGACTAGAGGGTGCAATCAAAGCAAGAGCAGATTCAACCAGTAACACTTCACTTGGAACTATTCTCAACCAGCAGTTTATTATCCAGCTTGGTATTTTCACTGCGTTGCCCATGATTGTAGAAAATTCCCTTGAGCATGGCTTTCTTCCTGCAATATGGGATTTCATAACAATGCAACTCCAGCTTGCTTCCGTTTTCTACACTTTCTCCATGGGAACTAAGAGTCATTACTTTGGACGGACTATTCTTCAAGGTGCAAAATACCGAGCTACCGGCCGGGGTTTCGTCGTGCAGCACAAAAGTTTTGCTGAGAACTACAGGCTTTATGCCCGTAGCCATTTCATAAAGGCAATTGAGCTTGGTGTTATAATGACTGTTTATGCATCTTATAGTGCCATCACTAAAGACACTATTGTTTACATAGTTATGACCATCTCAAGTTGGTTTCTGGTTGTATCATGGATCATGGCTCCATTTGCATTTAACCCATCTGGTTTTGATTGGTTGAAAACTGTGTATGACTTTGACGAGTTTATGAACTGGATTTGGTTTCGCGGGAGCGTGTTTACAAAGGCAGAGCAGAGTTGGGAGGTTTGGTGGTATGAGGAACAAGATCATCTGCGAACGACTGGGCTTTGGGGGAAGTTACTGGAGATAATATTGGATCTTCGTTTCTTCTTTTTCCAATACGCAATCGTATATCAGCTTCACATTGCCGATAAGAACAACAGTATTGCCGTCTATTTGCTTTCGTGGATTTATGTAGTTCTGGCTGCTGCTATTTTTGCGATAATGGGTTACGCCCAGGATAGGTATGCTGCGAAGGAGCACATCTACTACCGATCGGTACAGTCCTTCGTCATCATCCTGATAGTGTTGGCCATTATCATTTTGCTGAGGTTCACCAGTTTTCGAATAGTTGATATCTTCACAAGCCTTTTGGCATTTATACCCACTGGCTGGGGTTTGATTTCAATTGCCCAAGTTATAAGACCTTTTATTGAATCCACTGTGGTTTGGGATTCAGTAGTTGCTGTGGCTCGTTTATATGAAATCATGTTCGGAGTAGTTGTTATGGCTCCCGTCGCACTTTTGTCTTGGTTACCTGGGTTTCAGTCAATGCAGACAAGGATTCTATTTAATGAAGCATTCAGCAGGGGCCTCCAAATCTCTCGCATTGTAACGGGGAAAAGAAAAATCTAAGGTTGACTTCTGATCCGAGGTAAATATTAACTCTATGTGCGACTGTTATCGATTAATCTCTAATGCAGATCCAAACAGTAAGAAAGCAGATTTTGACTTTTTATTATTAAATGTTTTAGTAAATACCACTTTCCATGTGATTACTTTGGAAAGTGGGCAGTGATACTTGGGCTGTCGCGAAAAATGACAAATCAGTCTTAACTTTTCAGGATCAAAATGATCATAAAGAATATCATTTTCTATTTCTTCTCTCTGTCAATTTTTAGGCTACTTGCTTTTTATAGCTGTATGATGTGAAACTCTCTGGAAGAAACCAGGAATATAGTAAATCTAATGTGATCTATTACTTACTGCAGGTTTAGATCACCCTCAGGTTCTTAGACTGGCCAGCATGCTTTTGTAGAGCTTCTTTCTTCTGGCATCAAGGTGGAGTACAATTTTTCATGAGTTATCCTGTTAGACACTTTGTGTTGACTTGGTTTTTTCGTTCACTTATCTTATTTGGCGACCGTAATTTATTGTTGGTTTAGAAAAATTTACTGGCTTCACATATTTTAGCCCTTTTTCATTTGGGTTATCTTTTTTGAGGTTTAACAAAGCTTACGTCTCAAGTAATACAATTTAGTTGAAGTGAAACGTAATTAAGACATAATCAAGTTGAGATTATGGAGACAGCCAATTGAAGAATTGATGTATTTTGGCAACCATTTTTCCATCGTTATGGAGAGAAACTTTTGAGCATGTTTTTGACATCTTATTTCATAGATGTTTATTAATTTTTCACCTATCATCTGATAAGGATTATGCTCATATGTCGTTCTTTATCAATCATGTTACTGGTCAGATGAATTACCAAACAATTATTCCCGCACATTTAAAATTTTTATGTCCCATTAATTAAATTTGATATTTTTATGCTCCTTAATTGCTTTTGGTGGAATTGTACCCATTTGTCATACTGAAATGATCAAATATCCTTAATTTTTTTATTCTAAAAAAAATGCTAACACCTACGAATACCAAAGAACAGAATTTCGGTGTTCGGAGATGTTCGTGGATGTTCGGAGATGTTCGTAGGTATTTGTGGGTGTTCGTGAATATTCGTATCTTCTTTTTCCGGAACAAAAAAAATTACGCTCGTGTTCGTCGGTGTTTGTCGGTATTCATGTATATATGCATATTTTTTTTCGAAATAAGAGTGTTTTAATCATTTCACAGAATAAAAGGAGTATATTTTGGGGGCAAAAAACATTATGTCCAATTAAGTTGGGTTATAAAACACAAAATGCCCTTTATTCCTGGGACGCATTTTGGAAGCTCTACCGCTTTAACGGGTAAATGTAGAATTTAGTCACGAATGCTGCAGCTTTGATCAGAACGCATCACAGCAAGGTTCTCATCAAAATGGAGGCGATTTTCGAGGATGTCACAAATATTCTAAGAATAATACTTGAGCTTCCGGTATTTATTTTTATTTCAAATAATCCCCTATTTTTTAAAATCATATAGAGCATCCCCTATCATTTCAATTTTCGTATCTATTCCTCGTCGGAAACTTGAAAGTATTCTATACAACTAATTTAATATTTAGATGCCGATATAGTGTTGTCAGCATTTGGACTGAATTATTTTGGCGGAGCTATGTTGGTATTTTAGACGAATTATATTAGTTTCCGGACAAGCTGGCTTAGTGTTTTTATTTAAGGCGTTAATTTGAGAAACTTCTGCAAAAAGATTTTTTTTTTTTTTTTTTGGTTTTAATAGATCCTTGTACATATGTTTAGTAGCCATAAGCTAAGCTCAAAAGTCTCTGAAGCTTAGTTTTTAAACTAAATTTGGGCAAAAATGAACGTTTTGTCCAGAAAATTGAATTTCGCAATTGATTTTTATATACAGTAGCATTATTTTTGCCTGATTTTTAACTAACTTTACATACAGCAACAGCAGTTTTTTAGCCTTAAAGTTTATCTACAAAACTGCTTTGATTAAAATTTGTGAAAAGAAGCTTTTTTTTGGGAGGAACTTGGGTTTGTTGGAAGGAAAATACTACTCAACCCCAACAAACTACCCAACAAACCACACACAATCAATCTCCACCACACACATACCTCGTAATCCGCACAACTCCCTCGTGATTCGCACAAAATATCAAAATTATAAATATACCCATCGTGATGTGTGGTCTTGATTGTGCCACGTCAGCATATGTGATTTATTGTGTGATTTCTTGGATATGCATAGCAAAACCCTGGAAGGGAACTTGGAGGATCTACCGTCCAAAAAGCGATAGCAGACTCAAAGAATTAACCCAAAACTGTCCCAGAATGCACCACAAGCTTCTTTTTTCACACAACTTAACGTGCCTTGACTTCCTTTTGGGTGACTTTTGGGCTAAATCTTTTCTAAAATTTCTGTTGTATTGCTAAAGCACCACATGATTAAGAGACCCACATGTCCAGGTAAGTTAATAAATGCTCTTCATAGTCAACGAAAGTAGAGCATCCTACTTGAAAAATAAAGGACAGAGAATCGATATTCATCAGAATTATCAGAAGTACTATCATAAGTACTGAGATAACCAGACTCATATTGTGCATCTAAAACATGTATCAAGACCAAAATTTTCTATGCCGAGCCCAATTTCGGTAAACTCAGATTTCGGCACGTGCCGAAAGTGCCGTGTCAATATAAATTATTTATTATTTTTTAAAAAATAAAATAAAATTTAAAATTCAAATATAAAATTTTTTGACATATACCGTGCCGATAACTGCCCACACGGGCTCGTGCCGTCCGGCACAGACTGTGCCGACCGGCACTAAAAACCATGATCAAGACTACTATATATTGTATAACAAGATATGTGTAATACACATCATGATGTACAACGTGTGATATAATCAAAATTTGAAATATAAATTTTCAGAAGAATGAAATTTCTACAAAAGATGTCACCCATAGATCTCAAGAATTTACTATCAAAGATCATCGTCCATTTGCAGTTAAAAACCACAGAAAAGATCAGAGGATGCGATTTTCTTCACCCATTCTAAAGCTGTGTATTAGAATGTGAAGATACACCTTGACATGAAAGAAAACATGGAACAATCCAGCATTATCATCCCTGCTGAAGAGGTAAGTTCAGGTCCTGTATAAACTAGTAAGAGCCTTAAATAATTCCAGAACATGCATATATACATTTCCACATATATTTAAAACAAGAAAGGCAAATTTAGATGCTTACTAGGTCTAACACAGGATTCGATAATAATAATGACATTGTCGAACTTGATTTAGATCCCTATGTAGACTTGTAGACAACAAAGATGCAACAACACATCCTAAAACTCGAAAGTTATCAGCTCTCGCATGTTTGTCGATCGAAGAAAGCATTAAAAACAAAGTCGAACGATTTAAAAGTTAGATTTGTAAATATGACAATTTCACTCCATAATAAGATGGTCAGCCAAAGACCATCTATTGATCACCTACATTTCACTGAAGGCATAGAATGCTTCGAGAATAAAATGAAAGACAAAGATCCAAATAGGTCATCGATCGCTGTAGCAATAAAGGTTAATGGATCCCAATTATCACTTCATTCATGAAATACTCCTTACGAGATTAACGCCTTCTCAAATAATCAGAATATTCTAGCACCTATTGCTGATAGTTACTTCCCTTGTTCTCCTTAGCTACCAAAAAGTGTAGATACAAGCAGCTCCTGCACAAAGTTTGCTCTAACAGTCGCCTGTTTACGCCTTTGTTCCCTCTCCTCATAACTTAAAGACAAACTGGAACTGTGAATGAGAAAACAAAAATTAGGAAATAGAATCTGCTCTTCAAATTATTACTAGATTTGATTTAAGCGAAATCAAGTGGAGATTTCTTGCCGAGCCGATGCATTTTAATTGTGTACTTCGCACTATAATTTCTCCAGATAATAAAGTTCATCCTAATCAAGCACCAAAGGTATACAAGATGAGATGTCATTGTTACACAAAATCAAAAAGTATTAAACAAACTAAATATTATAAGACAAAAAATCATGCCCAGATTCTGGTACACAATCTCCCAAGCAGACCCTCAGCAATTAGTCATTCACTCTTTAATAAGTATTAACGATCGCATGAAACACCGAGGGCAATACTAGAAATATGTTTGCTTAAAAAGCAAAACCTAATTATTTATAATCACTGTAAGTTTTAATGGTTGCATGAAATACCAAAGACGACCTATATTTACTAAACTTATTCATATATAAACTATAATACTGTTTCTAGTAGTATTAACATATTATGTGGAAAATCCTCCTCTGTACACAATCAGCTTCCAGTCATTTTTTATTATTTATAATCACTGAAGTGTTTAGATCTTGCAATCCATCAACTCCAATAAGATAAAATCATAAAATCAACCAAAGAATAGGTTTGAGATTCTAGTTTGGACTTTGGATTTTTCTTCTACAAGCATCATTTTCCTTTCCTGACTTTTTATATGAACTACATTAACTAAGAGTACTTGTACAAGCAAAAAACCTTAACATAACTATATTCTCAAAGTGCTCTAGTTACATCTTTGAAGCAGGCCGGATGAACGACTTGTAAAAAGTAATACCGAACCATGCTTAAAAGTTTGAGGAGAAAACTAAACTCCTAGCAGCCTGTCATATACTCACAACATAAACTTTCGGTTTTGCTTGAACACATACACGGGAACAGGCACACTTCAATGAAGGTTTTCAGCCAACTAGTTATGCAGACACTGGCTTCACCTCCCTTGGAGGAGGGGCTCCTAAAAAGCTGTATTTGCACTACACTATTTGGGTTTGCATGCAGCCTTACTGCATGAAGCTAGCTGATATGGTTCTAAGCAGTATCTAGGTTTCTAGCACTAACAAAGAAAGGGCTGGGTAGGGACCAGGGGCCGAACAGGACTGTTTACCGGACCACGGACAGAACAAGGACCAGATCGCAAATTAACCGGTCTGCTACGGACTAGCTAGAAGTCACCGGATTGGTTTAGACTGAAAAAATAATAATACTAATGTTAATAATATAATTATATTTTCTAATAAATAATTTAAACTAAAATATAGAAAGAATAAATAATTAAATATGTACAAAATGTTTATATTTAAAACATTGAATCATCAAAAAATAAAAAGTACTAAACCTATCCTCAGATTAACTGGTATTCAATCGGACCTCACCAAAAACTGGTACATTACAAAGCTTAGACGGGGAACAAGAACTGGTATATGATCGGATGGGTCGGTCCAGCTGGATTTTCCATTCTGGACAGGCATATGTACTAGCTTTAAAAGAATTTAGACTTACGTGCTTGCTACATAATGTGATTCTTGCTATCTCCAAGATAATTTGTTTATCGGTGATATATATTCATCATAAGATAATTTTTTTATCGGTGAGATATATTCATCATAACTTATATTAATATATCAGGATTTTCAAAGCGAATTGAGCCAAGCTTTAATGCACAATTATTTATTACTTTTCAAAATATATATAATATAAATATAAATAAATTAAAAATAATTAAAAATTTCGTCATGTACATGCCCGTACCGATTTGACGGCACATGCACGTGCCAAGCGGCACATAAAACTATACATTATATATTCCGAAGACAGAAAGGCCACCTCATATTCCATAATTTTGCAAATATAAAGGTGTGATTTGTTCATGCAATCAATGTTTACATACATGCTAATCTGGCTTACTTATATGTTCGCACTCAAATCTTTTTTATTCCTTGAAAGAACCAACCCCAATTCAATGGAATAAATGTAAAACAGTGAGCATCAAACTAGCTATCTGACTAAGAACACCATTTACATGATAACAAGCATGTTGCCATGACAAAACAGTTTTACTAACATTGTACTAATTTAATATAACTTAGTGTTCATACAAAAGATTATTACATGAGCATTTGGTATGGGTATTTCCACCTCATTATTCTCAAAATAGAAACAAACATAGCGCCCAAAGTTATCCCAACATGTTAAAAATTTTACTAGCTTGTTTATCAGAAAGACATTATTTATGAGCCAAGGAAGTTGACGCTGCTCATAATATGTATGAAAGAAACTAAAGCTGATATATTGAGGTGAACCAACCACGTGCACTCTATTTCGCAAAAGTCAAAAAAGCTAACCCAGAAAAAGAATACTTCCGGAACAGAACTTGTGGAAAAATCTATAGTGCAATCTAGTTAATTAGACATTTACAACTTGTCTAAAGTAAAAATTCCAACCTGTGCAATATTTTTGATAATTTAATAAACATGAGAAGATGATATTGCTAGGATTTCATCCACGAGAATTTAGATTCCCGAAATGTGAATTCAAAGAAAACTTTTGCAAGACAAATGGTTGCCGGTGATGAATCACCCCAACAACTTAGGCCCAAGACCTAGACCCCCATTTATGGACTTATTCTTCCATAGCTCCTGGCAAGTCAGGACATCATACATGCATTAGAAGCCATCTTGGATATGAAACTGAAGCTGGACCCTAGATATTTCCAACCCAACCCAACACCCCCACCCAACCCCGACACCCACACGAAAAATAAAAAAATAAAAAATAAAAAATCAAGTAGCCCGTACGAAAAGAACTCAGCAATAAAAGAGGGGTTGAAAAGTCCACAGATTTCAATCCCCTAGATCCCTTCACCTTAAGGTAGAAACAATTTTCCTGATGCTCCTCAAAGAGGACAGGTAATGTTGTCGGGAAACAATTCGTTGAACATGGCCCCCAAGAGACTTCCATTAAGGTTGAAAGGCCGATTCTACTATGAAGAGAACAAACATGCCCTCATGTATTCTCTACTAATCCAAATGAAAATAAGAATAACACAAAAAGAGGTATAATAGGGAAATTTATATTAACCTTGACTTCCAAGATGGTATATGTTCTGGCTTTTTGGAAGAAGAATCATCCATGATGCTGATGGAATGCTTCAAATATTCATCTGATTCAGATGCAGACAGATTTAAAAGGAGAGATGAAAGATAAGAATCAGTGACTGCATTTGACGAATTAGTGTTTCTAGATCTGTATGCTCCACCTCCCAAAAGCACTTGTAGATGAGCTTCACGTAGATCCCTTCCAAACAGGGAAAGTGCTTGGCTACCTGGAATAGCGACTTTATGTAACCGTCGACATCTCTGCAAGTGATCCATAGTTAAAGAAAAAAAATTTTCACAATGCAAGTGGGCACTGATGTTATTGTTACTGTAGACTTCCCCAGAAACTACGGAATAAAATTATAAAAAGATTAGCCAATGAAAGGATATTTTAAACAGTTGTCCGTGTTGCGAAGTGATATGATTCAACATATCGCGAGTGACCTTGCAAAAGCAGATTGGGCAAACCTGAAAGAAGACAAATGGCAAAAGATCGCCTCCACTGTCAGCAACAATCGCAAGTCATTCACCATCTATTGCCACAGACAAATATGAAAAAGAGACAGATATTATGAGCAAGAATCTCATTTTCAGTTTGTCACCATCTAACGGAATAGAGAATAATTGCGTATTAGTAATAGAATATAGTAAGTCTCGATAAAATCAACCAAGGTCCCTAAACAATAACAGAGTAACATATGTTTTTAAGCAAATTGAACTTCAAATTACACTTATACGACAACAAAACGTTTTTTTTTTTTTTCATTTCATATCTAGGTTAAAAAACACAAAAACTGATTTTACGAACTTTGAGGAACCACACCTTAAAACTAGATTGTATAGATGGAAAAACTAAAGCCATATGTATCCACATCCATATCCCATGTTGGACAATGTAGGCTCACATCCATATCAATATTTTGAATGGGCTAAGGCTCATATCCATATCCAATATTTTGAATGTGGGCTAAGCCCATATATAGGATCATAACATTCCACTATGAACCGCAACCAGCATCCACACTCCACATTATTTGGTTGTGCGCTACACCTAGCTCCGGGTGGACAATGCTATGCCAGCATCACCGCTTGCGGCAACAATTTAGCTGGGTGTCATGGTATTAGGTTTTGATACTAGTTATTATGCACTTTGTGAGAGCCACAACTCGAAAGATAGGTTGTAAGAGGGGAGAACACAAAGCTCTATATTCCCACATATGGATTATTTAGACTCACATCCAAATCCTACGCTGTGGATGCGAGCCAAGCCCATACATAGAATCATAAAATCCAAGGTTTTCTGTGCATAGCCGAACCGAGTTTCGTTAAACTCAAATTCCAGCACGTGCCGACCGTGCCGATGTGCCGTACCAACCGTGCCGATATATATTTATTTGTTATTTTTTTTTTAAAAAAAAAATTAATTTAAAAATTCAAATATAAGATTTTTTGACACGTGCCGTGCCGGTTCGTGCCGTGCCGACAACTGCTGGAACAGGCATGTGCCGTCCGGCACGGGCTATGTCGACCGGCACCGAAAACCATGATAACATCTGATGTCCGAATAAATAGATAAAGGTAGAAAAGCTATAACGATAATGGCATATTTCTGGTCGCACATAAGCTCTTTAGCATAGACAACAGTTGTGATTCATTAGCACTAAGTGATTTTACCATAATTACATGCTAATATAACAAACCGAGCACAATTTTCTACAAACAAGCTGGCTCCACGAAAGTGTAGTATACCTCTGGTATTTCCTAGGCAAGCAGAACAAAAAAAGGATTCGCACTACATGTCAACTTCCCCTTGCACCAGAGTAACACCAAGTTAAAAATTACATCCTCAATGCGTCTCTTTTTTCTGTATAAAAAACAGGGCAAAACATAACCTCTAAACTTTAAGTCATGCTAAACTACAAGCGTAAGGTACACTTTCATCAGATACAATAACGTTTGTCATCAAGCTACTGAACGATTTACTACCCACTCTGTGCTTCTTATGCTGTTAATGCACTTATTTGCATGGAAGTGGGGCTAAATCACCTTTTCACATCGTTCTTTCACCATTTTTTCATTTTTGAGCCTTGCATTATAACTAACAAGTGATACCTTCTTTAATCAGTCATATCTTGCCCAAATCTGTCTCACTACCAACCCACTTTGGGCACTGAGGTGGGATAACTTAATGAAAACCTCATACACTAACTTATATAGAACTAAACATGAGAAAAACTCCCCTCAAAGGGAAGAACTTTAATTACAAATGTTTTGGAATAATGCATCATCTATTATTATACAAGTATCCAGCTATTAAAGAAGTAATAAAGTAACGAAAATGATGAAGGCTTCGAAGCTAACCGCTACTTTAGATTCAAATGGATGTTCATCTTCAAGATGCGAGCACAGCGATGCTATATCATGATCCTCATAACAATACGGGCAAGCCAACTCCGGGGAGTTCTCATCCTCGGCCTCGAAATCGTCGATGGTAAACCGATCTATAAACCAAAAAACAAAGAGAATAAAAAACCAGATAATCAAAAGCACAAATAATCTAAGGAAAAAACCAATAAAAGAAACCAGATTTCAAAAAGAAGAAAAGATTCGAATTTAAGATGCCTGATTGGGAGTTGAGGTGTTGCTGAAGCGAGTATTGTCTCTTGGCAGCTGCGAGGCGTGACATCCACAGATCGGAATCCATTTTTTCAAGCAAACAATCAAAGAAGAGGCTTCTATTCTATCTTCTTTCTTTCTCTGTTTAGAATTTGTTCAAAGCAGGGTGGGTGATTACAGGCCTCTCTCCTCCCTCCTTGTGATATTGATTCTTTAAATATATTTTCTGGAAATTTCTTGGTAATTTTTGTTGGTTTTTCTTCAATCGAGAGAGAGAGAGAGAGAGAGAGAGGACGTGAGGATAAAAATGGCGTTTCTATTGACCGCGTTTGGGATTGACGTGGCACCGAGAGACAGTGGCGGTCCAAACAAAGTAGAGTAATGCACCAACAAATTCAGTAAATTTATAATTCAAATAATTAAAATAAAAAGTTATATTTTAGAACAGTTTTTTAGTAAAAAATATAAATATATATAAAAAAAATTTTAGACTTTCAAAATTAACAAATTGTATCAAATTTTAGCATTATTCGTTTCAAATTTGTTAAATTTTAAAATTATAAAATATTTATTTAAAATTAATCAAATATAAAATTTTAAATTCAACAAAAGAATTTTAAAATATTTTTATCAAAGTTGTAAATATCTTTTTAAATATTCCTAATATTTTTATATTTTAATTATACGAATTTTGAATATTTGTGAATTTATAGTTGCCAAGCGTATAAATTGTTGTCAAAAGTTTTAGAAATTTAATTTTTAAATTCACTAAAATTATGAAGTTTTAAAAAATATATATATTTAAAAATATTTTATAAAAAAATTAAAAATTATATTTTTTATTTTACATATTTTATATTTTTAAATATTTATTCTTTGCTCTATGCAGCAACTTTTTTTTAACTTTAAGTTCCTGATAAGCATAATTTCTGTAGAGTCGTATCTCATGCAACCCACTAAGCTAATATCCTTGGCAGCAAGTAAACATACATAGTGTTGCAAACCGTACGAACTGGCTCACAAAAATACCTAGTGTTGTAAATCGGACGGACCCGAGCCGCCCATACAGTGTCTAAAGCGGGGCGCCGGCTCGGCTCGCCCCCTAGGTACGCCGGCTCGGCTCGGCCAGCAGCCCGTTGAGCCGAGCCGAGCCGAATTTAACCAAAAGAATGTTGATACCTCATAGATTGAGCTTCCTGTGAAGTCTTTGAATTCAGATATTCAGATATTGCTCTTCGCAATGACTTTATATTTTGGTTAATATATTATAGGAAAAGGACATTATTTTGGACAACTAAGGCTTCTAATTATATATAATTCACATCAGAACTCACTGCAAGCGCTAATGTAAGTTTTGAAAATCGTACAGGGGATAGTATTAATAGGATTTAAATGTTAACATTAATAGGATAGAAAAAGTTGATTATTATTCTATAATTTGCAGGAGAGGATGCAAAAATTTAAAGAAGAGTGTGCTCAAAATGAGACTTCAGTTACAGTCGGAAAAATTCTTGAGGAAGCATTAGGTGCAACGTTGGGATCGGACCGAAGCCCCTTAAAAGTTCAGAGCTGCTACTCAAGCGAAAATCGAAATTATGAAGGAAAATTGTGCAAAGCTGATGATTTGATTGATATTCAAGCGGAGGAGTTGCGATTGACAAGAGAAAATTGTGAAGAAATTGAAGGAAGACCAACTAGCGATGATGAAGCAGTTCAAGGTGATCATGGCAAATTTTAGTGGCACTATCCTACAGTCGCAGCAAGATCCTTAATATTGATGGTAAATATTTTCCAAATTAATGTTCTGGCTAAACATATTTTAGTTTGGATGATCAAACGTAGTTTTAGTCTGAAATAATATAATAACATCAGATTTCTGTAATGGTTCGGTTTTTTTTTTTTTTTTTTTTTTTTTTTTTAGTATGGTAAATAAAATACTAAGTGTAGTGTGTCAATGGAGTTAAAACTCTAAACAACCTTTAAAACTTTGCTTTGAATGTTCTGTTCAAGTACCTTAAGAATCCATAGGAGCTTTCATGTTCAACCAAGCAAACATTTGGTGTTATATTTTACATTTTTTGTTATTATATGGTGCTTTATTTGATGGACAAACTAAATGATATTTCTCACCATATTTAAAAAACACAAACTTGGATATCCATCCGGAAAAGCAAAATCATTTCTTCTTGCTCGTATAACTGTCATATAAGATAAAATAGCAAATGCTATAATGCCATAAGCTTTTCAAGCTTTTTATTCATGCTTATTAATTTTGTAACTTTATTATTTTTTTTTTCTCTTGATCGGATAATTAATCCCTGTTTTTTTTTGGGGTCTTATTATAGAATTTTTTTGACGTGGTTGTTTTGCAACTTTTTAAAAGATAGCAGTTTATATGGGGTTGACGGACCAAAAGCTTTGATCAAGTTATTTACATTCACTCGGTCATATTTTGTACTTGCAAATTTAGGGGTGCAATATTGGGGTGACTGGGTGAGATACGGCTCAGAAACCGTGACCATCCAGATTTGAGCCTCCGCGTCGGCCGCTACTGTCCCTCTTCAGCACAGCAGCGGATATGCACGTGTGCGTCTTTAACACGTGACGGGTACGCTCCACGTAAAAGGCCTGGAGCTCCAAAAAGGTTGGATGAGTATGCACTGGTCCTCCTGGGATGAGCCAGGTGTCCTTGCACGTGTGGGCGGGGATGAAAGAGATGACCCTATAGAATTTCACTTTGAATTTCTATTTTATAGGCCATAGTTGCAGATGGCGGGGCAACTTCATTTTGTAGTGACAAACTTTTTGTGGTTATATATTGTGTATGCTTTCTTTTGATGCATAATGTATATATATATATATATATATATATATATATATATATATATATAAATGTTTTATCTGGGAACACTCAAAAGAGTGTATTTTGTAAGTTTGGCAGTGTAAATAATATTGAAAATGATATAAATGATATTTGAAGTATCAAGTTTATTTACTGCATTATGTAGAATATGAATAGTGTTTATTTAACAATGTCTTAATAAAATTCTTTTTTAGTAGCCAATTTTAAATGTTATTTGTAGTAAATTGTGGCTATTATATTATATTATTGGTTGTTGATAATTTTAGGAGTGAACCTTGCGGCATCTTAATGTTTTGTAGCCATTTCTTTTGGTTGGCCACAAATAATTTTAGGTGCCAAATAAAATTGGTTGTTAAATATTTATGGTTTTTTAAGCCAATATTATGTGCTTCGAATGATTTGCTGCGCTATTTTACTATTGGCTACGGATGGATCTTGAGGCCAAATGTAGTTAGCTTCTAAAACAATATTCTATGGTGGCCAAAATCTTTTACTACTAAAAATACATCTTCTGAAGCCAGCTTTCCGATTGGCCTCGCAAAGCTTTAGTAGCGAATTTTTGTCAGCCAATTTTTTTCGACGTCTAATTTTTTTTGAAGGCCAAAAACAAATCTTTAGAGGCAAACCTTTTCGGCCTTTGAAGCTCAGATTTTTTATAGTGATTACAAAAGTGAAACTGCATGGCAACCTATATTTAGCTAATATAGTTTGTGAACTTATACTTGAAAAAAAAGACATGATAATCAGCGACATACTAAAACATATATATATATATAGCTAATATAGTTTGTGAACTTATACTTGGAAAAAAACACAGGATAATCAGCGATAATTAGAGACACACATAGTTTGTGAACTTATACTTGGAAAAAAACACAGGATAATCAGCGATAATTAGAGACACACTAAAACATATATATATATATATATATATATATATATATATATATATATATATATATATATATATATATATATATATATATATATATATATATATATAGTTGTGCAAGTGTTTCGTAAACAATTGTGAAGTTTAGTAAATGGAATCTGTAAATATTTACTACTTGAAGTTGTGTGTACATTCAAGACGTATGTCAAAAATGCATTTCATTATGGCAGAAGTAGATATATATACTGTGTATGGAGCAAACTTCCTTGCATATATGAAACCAAACAATAAATTGTTAATTTTCCTGCATGCCCTTCTCTTCTATGAAATTTTCAAATATCCTTCTTGGCACATAGTATATATATTTCAAAATTATAAAAAACATTTAGATATTTGGAAAAAATGTAGTTCAGTCTTCCGATTTTGTACAATTTGTATTTCGGCCTCCGGAAAAAAAAACGTGCCGACGTGGCGCGCAACCCTCCAATTCTACCATTTACATTTTATCCTTTTGGAAATGCGTTTCTGCGCCGACGTGACTACGCGCGTTGCATGCCACATCGGCATGTTTTTTTATTTCGGGAGGCCGAACCAAGCGAATATAAATTTAAGAGGCTGAAACGTAATTTTCTTTAAATATTTCCTATAGCTTGTGCTAGTTCTTTTAAAATTCAATTTTTGTACCTTTTGCTTCACAATGAAAAAACTGTACATAGCCTTTCTAGATACGCCCTTCGTTATTCTGTAGGGTCTATTGGCACTATTAATGAGTTTGCAGAGGATGTTTCGCTTGTTATTATTAAAAAAGTTTCACTTGTTATTATTAAAAAAATAAAGCAAAAAATAGTGTTCTACCCATGCTTAAAAAGAAGTTATTCAAACAATAAAATTTAAAATATATTTAATTCAAATTAAATTAAGAAGAAGGTGATTTCTTTACTCATGCTGTATAGCTTCTCTCTTGTAGCTAGGTGGGAAGTCATGACGTCTGTAGTCAACTAAGGATATTATAGTAATTCGATAGACGTAGTTTGAGGTTTCGGGTCAACCAAGTTATCGTGGTCTCAGGTGGCAAAAAACTCAACGCCTTGGAAAAAACCCGATGGGAGTTGTTAAGAATTGACTAGCTTCAGATACGCGGAAAACGCATCTCACAGCGAATGTGACTTATCAGCACGAAGAAACACAATAGATATTCAGTAGAGTCCCACATTATTCGCCAACGTGGCCAATTGTAACTAGCCAGAGTTTGACGAATATGTTCGGTTGAGTTCACAGTAGTGGAACGTTGACCCAAGTCGCATTCCACTGGGCCCCAAGCGTTTGGTCCTGATTTTTTGTATTAGAGCTGTTGGTTTTCAAGCATGATTCAGATCTTCCAGTAGCTTCGGCTTTTAAAACTGTACGACGTGGCACACGTATTTTCAAATTTAGAAATGGGTAACGTGGCAGACTCTTACTTGATCTAAAATATGTTTCGTATTAGATTAATCGCAGATGTCCAGCTCATACAGTAACAATTTTGTGGGCGCAGTCTGTCGTTGACCTTCAATTGGTATTTTTTAGCAAATTTCATTGATTGATGATAGAAAAATGGGATACTATCATATCAGCCCTCAACTGTTAAAAATATCCCAAATCAACCCCTATTTTAAATTCAGGTTGGATCAGCCCTTGATTACTGTTTGAAATTTTTTTTGGACGAAATTATCCCTATACCCGTTAGCACTTCAGACACCGATATCATCCATTTAGAAGCGATCTCGGAAAAAACTTTGAAAATAAAAGTTGTAGATCTCGGCAAGAACTATAACTTTTATGTTGAAAGTTTTTCAAAAAAATATTTCAAAAGTTATGTTTTTGAGGTCGGAAGCATAACGGGTCGACCCGACCCGACCCGAAATTGCTACAAATAGTTCGGACATCGAAAACACCTACCTAGAAAAAAATTTTGGAAAAATTTTAAACATAAAAGTTGTAGATCTCGATGAGATCTATAACTTTTATGTTCAATATTTTTTCAAAAAATGATTCTAAGTAGGTGATTTCGGTGTCGGCAACATAAAAACAGTTTTGTCCAAAAAAATTGGGTAAACAGTAAATTGGGGGCTGATTTGGGCTGTTTTGGAGAGAAGGGGCTGATATGGTATGAGATTTGAAAAGGGGGGCTGATCTGGTATTTCTCCTAGAAAAATCAGGGGAATTGCATGATAGCCCCCATTTTCTAAAAATTTACAAATTAACTTTTAAAAATGAAAAAAACGTCGGATGTGGCAGCACATCTATACTGCCACATCAACACTTTTTTTTATTCCAAGAGATTGATTTGCGCTAGATCATTCCTAAAAATAAAACTTCATGCATTTTTTTCAATAACAGAAAAGTAACTTAGAAAGCAAACCGACCTTTTGTCCAATCTCAAATATTTCCGAGTCACAATCTCATAATGGTGTAAACAAAGGATCACATCAAGGGCGAAATTTTGCAGGCATAATACTATTTGAAAAGTGACGGCTGAGAATAACACGTACATTCGATCTATTAATATTAAATATTAGAATTTTTTAATTAATAGTACAATCAATATTATTTATAAATTTATCTGTCGTAACACGTAACTCGTAACGGTCGCATATTACGTGCTAGTTATAAACATATTTTAGTATAATAATTTTAAAAAAAAAAAGGAAAAAACAAAAAAACGTCACAGCCTTTCC
>MJHO01000050.1:1497547-1516725 GCA_002076135.1 Xerophyta viscosa
CGAATGGTCTTGGCTCAGGATCGTATCACATCCTGATCTAGAGCGGTCTAGTATTTGAATTCTTTCAGTGAGACAAACGAACCCTCCACGATTAAGAATTCCAGATAGCATACGTATTAAATGTATTATGTGTTCTCTTCTAGTATGCGCAGGGTTTCTAATATAATTCCACAATTGTTGTCTTAGTTCTGCCCTCTGCCGAAAATTTTTGCGCCTGTGTTGAGGACCTATCTCCCATGAAATAAAGCATCTGAGATGCATGGCCGTATGCCGACGTATCTCCTCATTTCTTCTAATAGAGTCACTCAATCACACCATGTCCCTTGCGTCAAGGTGCTGCGCGTCCTAACCATCTAATACATGAAGAGAATACAAGCAATTATTAGGTAATACATATACACATGTACTAGCAAGCAGTTTAAACACATGCTCGTCTAAACATATACACTTGCTAGTCAACAATTTTGGAGAAATTTAACTTTAGAATGCAATAGCAACAAATAAATAAAAAAAAATTCAGTAATTGCTTTAATTACTCGGCCGAAAAAAAAAATTGATTAAAGGGCCTTTTAATCATTTGTCTTTGAAATTGGGCCGGCGCAAAGCCTGGACCAGCGCGGAGCCCATTTACAACGGCCCAAACCGTTTCATTAAAGACTATCCGCTAACTAATAACGGATCGAATCGGTGCCTGATAACCCGAAAACTGTTCAAAGTTATAACTGAAATTCTTAATGGTTTGGATCGACCCGATAACCGCTAGGTGAGCAGTTATCATCTTCTTCGTCCGTACGTCGTGTAATCGTCTGCGACGTGCAACGGGATGGGATAACCGCCCTGCGCGGGTCTCCAATGACTGTTTCGTCGGAGATCGACGCTGGTGACGATGGCGAACCAGAACCGCGCAGCAACATGCGTTCATGCAACACTTCACACGTCGTTTTCGCTCATCGTGTTCAGTCTGCAACTTCTTCCGATTCGCCGTGTGCGGCTCGGCCGACGGTGGCAACGGCACGCCTGCGAACGTCGAGAAGAGAAGTTTTGCTCTGCATGTATCATCTATGAATTTCTAGTAATAAAATTGACGATTTCAGGCGTGTTGATTGCAATGGTGCAATCGTGGGATCCTCGGCGACGGCGATTCCGCGCCGGGCCGTCGCAACGGCGGCAATGGCCGTTGTCTCTAGATAATGAGGAGTCGCTCTTACAGAGGCTATACTGTACTTGGTCGCTTTAATTCAATTGGCCGCGTGTTAAGACTCGAAATTGGCAAAACTGAATTCTGGCGACGGCGACGGGGAAGCACGACCGTTTTGCTCTGATACCAATGAAGGTACTTGAGGATCCTAGTTTGCTTGGATCGAAAGATCGAAGTTCCTCGGAATACCTTGATTTTGTGCGGAAACGGTGATCTTGTCGTGCTCACTCCCGTACTCCGGCAAACTCTCCAGCGACGTGGGTGACTATCAGAGACACTCATTAGTTCACTCTCCAAGTCCCTTTGGATATTGCTAATGCAACTTCTTGGCTTCCATGGGCTTATCAATATGTATTTATATGTGTGGACGGTTACCGAAACTAACAGGCGGTTACCGAAACCGCAATACGGTTACCGAACCCAATTAGATGCTTGCTTGATTCGAACTCTACTCGAGTCACATGCCAACGTTATGGAACTATTCGACAATTAAAGAATAAATAATAACTTCCACAAAAAGACACCAAAATCTTAATAATCTTTCGTGGTGACCAAGAGCAAAAACCTAGACTTCAAGACCTCTTCTTTCGGTATTAGGTTTTCGGTGATTGACAAATCTGGGTCCAGGAACTCCTTTATAGGTTTTAGATCAAAGAGCAAACTAGATACAAACAAACAAATTCTTCTTCCCTTCTTTTTCTTTTTGAAGTTTCGTCCTCCTTCAGTTTTTTCTTTTGTTTTTACTTTTACTGTTTACGGATGAACAGTATTATTCTTTTTATTTTTTCAGGCCCATATAAACAAAACTTCTTAGGTCTGATACTAGATGATGTGTCGGGGGTCATGCTCCTTCGCCTTGTCTCCAAATGTTATGATCCAGATTTGCTCCGACTCACTTGTAGCGAATTTTCTTCGATACGATTATTGAAAGGGCTTCCAAGACTTCTAGATTCAGGTTAACTCCTTTACTTAAGAGAAGTGGGGTTGGCTTCACAACCTGTTGTTTATAAAGAGATAAGAACCTTAGAATATGCCATGCACCTCGACCCGTTGCATATAGAGAAGTAAGAATTTGGTATATGTCTTTAGATGCCACAATCGATTACGGGAATCGATTGTTAAGTTTAGGGGTGAACGCCATGGATTACTCTGATAAGTTCAAGAATGCCACACGGGTTATTCCTATAAGTTCCAATAGTTCTCTAAGAACCAAAGAGATTTCTAAATCTCACACATATTGAACTCTCCAGGTTGTTTTCATTGATGCCCCCCAAGGGGTATTCATGCAAGTTACAATGAGTGGTGGAGAAGGGGTGGTCGCCCCACGATTCCTAAGATCTAGGACAATAAAATAAAAATCTAGGAAAATATTAGAAAATATAGTGTGGCCGAATTAACCTACTTGTCAAGTGGCCTTGAGATACATTGTAACCAAAATATTCAAGAGAATAAGATGAGTGGTCAACCTTGGGGTTGTTTGTTGAGAATATTTGAGATATCTTGAATATCTTATGATCTTGGAATTTCTATAATATTATGAGATCTTGGAATATCTTAAATATATTGAGATTTCAAAATATCTTGGGATATCTTGAGATCTTTAAATATCTTGAGATTTTGGAATATCTTAAATATCTCGAGATCTTGTATCTTGTAAAATCTTGTAAATATGTGTCCGATGTTTCATGGTGAATATGTGGCAAAAATACTTTCTACTTGTATGAATAATTTAGCCAAATTAGAAATACGATATCCTTCTTGCTTGACTTTAATTTGGACCGAATAAAGATGTGTGGCCGAAGTAGTTGTAGCAAACTTGAACTTGGACTTGAACCTTGTGTCGAGAAGACTGCGAAATATCTCAAGTACCTTTGGGTTGGCCAAAGTACTCCGATTTAACCCAATAAGTGACTTCATAAACTATCTAGCTTGGTCCGTGAGTCAGTGACCAAACTAAGTCTAGAACATGCTTTGCAAATCAGTTGATCACTCCGATCGTGCTAGCATCACCTACGGTTGCATGCTGACCCATGGATTGTTGAAATACATATCAACATTATCAGGAACCATCGTTTGATTTCTCCCACCTATTTGCATCACGAGGGGTGTGTTGTCGATGGCATGGATGACATATGACGACATTATGCATCAAAGAGAAATTCTTTAGTGGGTGACATCTAGCTAGAACTCATCGATCTTCAAACTCTCACTCTCAACCGAAACTGCTGTTATTTTCAAGATTTTCTAAGCCTAAGTCATAATGAAGTTGGTCCCATATTGCAACAAAATGGGGTTAGGTGAAGTAAGGAGTGATTATTAATGATGTGAAAGTTGGTGAAATCAAGTTTTCCAAACTTTTTTTGAAAACGTAAGTGGTAGTGGCTATAGCGGTATGACGCATATAAAATGGCTATGTGAGATGAGACTGAGATTCTGATCAACTGAACTGATATGAATGCTTATAGTCTAATCGCAAATAAATTTAGTAGGACGCATAGTGAACCGATCTTGAGTCAGACCTGAACAATTGAAGTTATTATGTTCGTGTTTAGGTTAGTACAGGTTGACCCAAAATAAGAAGTAAGCAATAAGTAGAGAGGAGTAGAGGAGATGATGGGCTAACCAACATCTAGCAAAATTGGGATCTTTCTGCATTGCTTCTCCATCAAGATCAAGCCATCCTCTGGTGCCAAATCTATCATTGGATTGAAAAAGGTTGACAAGGGCAAGAAGAGAGGCATTGGATGCACAGCTGAACCCTGTAGAGGTTTAGTAGAGAGGAAGAGAGAAAGGGGAAGGAGAAGAGGCTGAGGGAGATGAAGAGCTCTAGGTTAGCGGGGGGGAGGAAGAGAGAGTCGCTAGAAGAGAGATGATACAAACAAGGATATGGGAGAAGCTTCAGGGTGCAATATTAAGGCTTATCTTTTTGTTTTTCAGCTGTAAGCCAAACCGACCGGAATCAGAGATGGCCAATCTTGCTGGAGTATATAGAAACCAATAGATCTAACTGGCAACTCGAGCCAAACCCGAATCTACAGAATGTGAAATTCAGAGCTAGTTAGGGTCGGGTCAGTTTAATATATATATATTGACTTGGGTAATGCTTAACCCTAGTGAGAGAAACGAATATCCATACTCCAACCAAGTATATCTTTACATTGATTGTCCTTAAACCAATCCCTCTTATTGTTTAGCGGAGATCCACAAACATCTATAGCCCAAATCGGGAAGAAAACAAAAGAGCAATGAAATTAAAAGTCCATGTCAAAGCGCTATGCGTGGCAAACTGATAACTTTTTTTGGCAAGCAAGACCATTGATAATGGTTAATTCTTTTCATGGCATTTGAGGTGAATAACAATCATAACATACAAGCATGTGGCTTACCCTCAATGTTAAGACAACAAAACACCATCCCAACCAACCTGCATGAATGCATGACATAATATTTTCATCAGTTCTAGTTTCATGATCAACTTCATCTAGATAATACCTGATATAGCGCAGATCGGGCTTGCCACGTGTCAGCTTCAGAAGGGCTTAGAAATTCCAGGTTCGAGTCGATGATCCGACTCGAGAAGTGCATGATGACCCGAGTAGGTATCCCGACTCGGGTAATACCTGACGACCCGTACTACGTTCGGACTCGGGAATTGTTCGAAGATCGGAGCCGCCTCCCGACTCCGGATTATCTCAAGACCCGGGACGGTGTTCCGATTCGGGAAGTATCTGCAGACCTAGATCGTACCCGCCTTTGAAGTACCTGAAGACCCGAGTCGGCGTTCCGTCTTGGGACTCTAAAGACCCTGAGTCGGTGACCTTACTCGGGATTGCCAACGAAGACTCCGAGTCGGCCGGCAAATCCGCAGCTCGACTCGAGACGACACTCGAAGACCCGAGTCGGGAACTCCTGGGCTCCGACTCGGAGGCACTTCACCCAATCAACCCCACGCTCGCAGAAGTTGCGGACCACGATCGCGGACGTGGTACACGAAAGGCCGACCAGTCAACGCCACTTTTTGGAGGAGATCTACAATTCCCTTCAACCTCTGCTGACAGCGCCGCGGCCTGCTTACCAGGGCTGCCTATAAAAGGCCATCAACAGCACCGTTAGAGGGGATCCACACTTTTGATTCTCTCAGACTTAGGCAATTTCTTGGTGCCCTAGCTTTCGAGCGTTCGGCAACCTGAGGGACTGAGAGTTGGAGTGATTGTAATCCTTTTCTTAGACTGATAGTGAGAACTACGTTGGCATTACCGGTGAACAGGCCGCGTTTTTACCTTGTTTCGCAAGGGTTTTCCACGTAAAAAGTTGTGTGCTTTTACTTTTGTTTCTTGTCTCTTCCTGCCATTCTTCCGCTTTCGAACACTTTATTGATCGGTCGAGGACCAGCTCGATCAATTGGCGCCGTCTGTGGGGAGACATCACGAAAGCAATGGTCAACAGAAAGAACCGCGAAGCAAAACAGTTCGCACCGTGGTCCGAGACGGACGCCGATTCGCTGGAGGAGCCCAATGGGGCTGGGGTGCAAACAACACGAGGACGTGAAGCCCCGAGTTGTTTCACGAGCCGCGGCTCAACGACTTGCGAGGGCAGGAGAAGAGGCCAGCCAAGACCAACGCCCCGGTGACTTTGGAACGACGTGCGATCCTTACTCAGGGAAGAGCTGCGCAGCTTGCTCCAGCCGCAAGTATCTAATGCGCAGGCGAGAGTCTCGGTGCATGAGAGACTCTCGGGACGTGCCGAAGAAGGCGGTCACGAACAATCGCGACGCCACAACTCCCCAGGTGAGCGTGTTCGCGTTCAGCAGGCTGGGTTCCGCCAGAATACATGAACGCCTAGGTAGCCATGGCGCACGACTGGAGAGAGGCGCCAGGAGCAGACAAGCCCTGATCTGGGGCAGAACCCGACGGGACTTCCGTCCACGCAACAACATGAAAGAAGGGCGTCTCGCCATAGGGAACGAGTCCCATCGGGGAGACGGATACGTGGAGTCGAAGCCTGTTTCAAAACCGCAGCAGAGGAACTGCGGAAGCAACAGCGGCGACAAAAGCAAGGCGAAAGCACCCTTTCGCCAGATCCCAACTCACCATTCTCGGCCCGAAATCCAAAATGCAATCCGCTGCCAGCAGAACTTCAAACTGCCTAAAGATCTCGAAAGTATAACGGCAAGACTGACCCAAGCGCACCGTCTCATGCTTCATTGATGGCGATGAATGTTTACGCAATACACCAGAAGCAGTTATGCTGCCAAGCTTCCCCCCGACTACTCTGGAGGGGCCGGCTCAGACTTGGTTCACTGGGCTGAAGCCGGGATTCGATAAAGCAAGCTGGGACGAGCTCGTCCGACGCGTTTCAGACGAGGTTCTTCGCAAGCACTGACTTCCCGAAGACGCAGAATAGTCTGCTCAATGTGGTGCAAGAAGGAAGGGGGAGTCGCTGAGGCGTTCTTTCAAAGTTTTCTGCGCGGAGCGAGCAAAGACATGCAGGACGGTAGACCCGAAGTTCGCATTGATGGCAAATTGAAGCGGGAGTCAGGCATCGACAGTTGATGTACGACTTCCACACAAACGCGCCTGAGACCCTGAACTCAGGCATAGACGAAAGGTTCCTGCACCATCGATAGCCGAAGAACGAGAGGCTGAACTCACTAAGGCACAAACGACCAGCGAAGGAGCGTAAGGAGAACGACCAAGGTCGAGGAACCGTCGAAAAGCCAAAGGAAGACACCCTGGAGGTGGTACCACCGAAGTTAATTACCAACCGCTCAACACGTCGCCCTCGGAATATTGTGAGCTGTGGTAGAAACCAAGAAACGAACGCTCGCAGTCACGCCCGATTTCGACCCACTAACAAACGGGACCGTGTCGGTACTGCGACTTCCACACGCACACACAGGCCATCCCCTGACCAACCAATGCATGCAGCTGAAGGACATCATCGAGGAGAGGTTCGGAAAACGGAGAGTTACAGAGTATCTCTCGCAGAAATCCCGAGGCCGAACCAGAGGAGGCGGGCTGAACGCCCCACGGGACCCAGAACCGCCGCATCAAACTAAGCTTCGGCGCGAGCCGATGTTCTTTTCATTTCTGGGGATCCCGGTTTCCGAGGCGGCCAAGCAAGAAGCGGAGCCGATCGGTGGAGCCGGGAATAATGCAAGTCACTCGGACAACAGTGACTTCAGGAGAAACGAGAGCCAATCACTTTCACCGAACGCGGAGCTCGTCCCAGATCCGAGCCTCCGCATGATGACGCCGTTGATCGTCACGATGGTCATGGCAAAACCGCGAAGTTCGACGAGGTCTTCATCGACACTGGGGCATCATCCAACATTCTATTTTACGATGCCTTTGTCCGACTCGGCCTCACTGAAAAAGACCTGTGCCATTTTTTTTTTTGTTTTTTTGGTTGTTTTTGACACCAGCGTCAACGCCTCGGAGGAACCGGACCTAATTACCTTTTAGGACGGTTGATATGCTGGTCCAACCATCGGAACAGAGCCCAGACTGAAGACCTGCGAACATTAACGTTCCTGGTGTTGCAAATCCCGTCGGCTTACAACGTTATCTTTGGACGGCAGGGATAGGGAGATGAAAGATGGCAGTCCTCTCTCCCCCACCAAAAAGCCAAATTCAAGACGGCCTCAAGGGGTGGGGGAGGTACCGAGGCGATGCAGAGAGGCGAGGCGTTGCTATCGCAAATAGCCTCAAGAGAAGGCAAACACTCCCGATCGTATAACCTCGATGCCAGGGAAGGAACGAGGAGAAGAGGCGGGACCCGGCCGAGCCGACGCTGAAAGTACCACTTAATCTAGAAGACGAGCTGAAAGTACGTCCTAGTCGGCTCGAATCTTGTAAGGCCGGGAATTTGAAGATGTGGTCGGTTGCTGCACATTCGACCTTTTTTGCATGGGTGCCCCTCAGACATGCCAGGGTCTAGACCCCCGCGTCGCAATGCATGAGCTGATATCCGACCTTCCTGCAGGCGGTAAAACGAAGAAAGCGAAGCTTCGCCCAGAACGGAGTCGCGCAATCAAGAACGAAGCTGGAAAAAATTGCTGAGGCCGGGTTCATCCCCGGGAAGTCCGATATCCCGAATGGATATCAAAACGTAGTACTTTGTAAAGAAGGCCTCGGGGAAATGGAGGATGTGCATTGACTTCTCGACTAAACAAAGCCTGTTCCAAAGGAATTTACCCGCTACCCGCCGGATAGACCAACTTGGTGGATCACGGCCGAATGAACTGCTTAGCTTCATGGACGCTTTCTCCGCTATAGACCAGGTACAGATGCACCCGAGAGAAGAGAAGACCAGCCTTCATCACCGATTACGGCACCTAGTCTGCTACGATAGTCATGCCGTTACGTTTGAAAATGCTGGGGCAAGTTTCCAAGCGTGGAATGGACATGCCACTTCGAGCCGCTCGGGAAAGAATGTGGAAGGCCTATGTGGACGACATCGTCGGTCAAAAAGTAAAGCGAAGGGAGGCACCATGCGCAAATGACCTGCAGGCCGCTTTCGCACTCATGGCGGCATACGCAACAATCGTTTGAAATCCCGAAAAAATGGTGCTTTCGGGGTAGCGGCTGGGAAGTTCTCGGCGCAGATGGTCCACGCCAAGGGGGATCGAGGCAAACCCCGACAAAGTAAAGGCGATATTGGAAATGCCCGAGCCGAATAATGTAACGGAGGTACAACGGCTCGGGGGAAGGATCACAGCTTTTGGCCGCTTCATGTCGCGCTCGGGGGACCGATGCGCACCTTTCTTCAAGGTCTTGCACGGAACCAAAGATAAAATCGATTGGAACGACGACTGCAGGAAGGCGTTCCGGGAGCTAAAGACTTTCCTTACTGAGCCACCGCTGCTGTCAAGCCCACGATCGGGGGAGACCCTGTACCTCTACTTGCAATGTCCAAACGCGGCTCTCAGTTCGGTCCTGGGTCCGAGAAAGAATGCTAAATTCAACGACCAAGTGTACTACGTCAGCAAAATGAAGTACAGGACCTGACAAAGGTAACCGCAGCCGATGAAGCCAGCCAAACCTGTGGTGACAGCTCGGCCTCAGGCCCTACTTCCAGGCGAACACACATTTGCGTGCTGTAGATCAAATCCGTTCGCCAAATTGGCGAAGCCGGAAGTCTCGGGAAGACTGACCAAATGGGCAGTCAACTCTCCGAGTTCGACATCCAATATTCCGAGGCCGAGCCTATCAAAGCCCAGGCCCCTCGCGATTTCATCGGAGAATGGCTACTCCGTTGCAATCTCTGAAGACAACTGGGCAGTGACCCAACTTACTGCAAAATCACTGGACTCTCTCACTCTGACGGCTCATTACGTCGGAAGGCGTGGAGCGGAATAATACTCATCGAGCCCCGGGGGAAGCTTCGGCTCGAGTACGCGTTGAGGTTCAAGCTTCCCGAACAACAATGTGCCGAAGTAACGAGCGGTCATAGCCAGGGCCCAGATCGCTAAGACCAGTTCGTGTTCGGCAGAAGTTGCTGACTACAGCCGATTCGAAGCTCGGGCGGATCAGATCAGCGGTGAATTCGGGCGAAGGACAACACCATGGCGGCTTACTCGACAGAGGTTTCACCAAACTTCGCCGCAAGAATTCAAAATTCTTCGATCCGACACATTCCCGCCGATAAACAGACACCGAAGCCGACGCCCTCTCCAAGATGGCTCGGGGCCCGCAAGGGGGTCGCCGGCAACAAATTTCCAAGAGGACTCCCACGCCGGCAACTGAGGAAATGGAAGTCCTCACGATTGAAGAAAGAGAAACTGGATACACCAATCATCCGCTATCTAAAGAACGGAGTTGCGCCGGAATGACAAGCGGAAGCCGAGAACGGCACGGAGGGCGCGCGCAGGCTTCGTCATTATTGGAGATCGACTGTATCGGAAAGCACACTCGGCCACCAACCGTTCGGCTCCCTACCGAAATGTGTGATGCCGACACCGGGCACAGCGCATTTTGAAGCAAATTCATGGAGGATTCTAGCCACTCGGATCCCGAAAACCTTGCCAATCAAGGTCTTTCAGACAAAGGTTTTACTTTTGGCCGACTCTGCTCAAGGATTCGAGAATTATGTGACTAAGTGCAAGAAGTGCCAGCTGTATTCCCGAACCACACCATGTACCTCGCGCGAACCCATTAGCAGGCATTAGCTCCTTGGCCTTTCGCACAGTGCGGGTTTGGACACCTGGGTCCTACCGACAGCAGTTCGGAACAGAAGTTCTATCGTTGCCATCGACTACTTCACGAAGTGGGTCGAAGCAGAGCCGACTGCCACCATCACTGGTCGAGCCGTGCAAAAATTCCTAGAACGCTCCATCATCAGTCGATTCGGTATAATCGAAAACTCTGATCAGTGGAAACGGTCGACAGTTCGAGCCCGAGGTTCGGAATTCTGTGAGCTTCGCATATCAGCCAAGTTCACCTCGGTTTACTCATCCAAGCAAACGGACAAGTGGAGAACGCGAACCGGACGATTCTGGACGGTTTACGTAAGCGACTGGAGGGAGCAGCAGGAACTGGGTGACGTCCTCCCCAATGTTTATTGGTGCTTAACCGAAACCACACATAGGGTAAACGACGGGAGAGACAACAATCTTCATGCCTGACATAGGGACCGAAGCCATAATCTCCGGTGGAGATCGCGAGCCTTCGCTTCGGTTAGAATTTCGACGAGGAGAACCAATGAAAGAGAAGCTAAAAAACATCTAGATTTTGCTGAACCGAGAAAAGAGAAGTAGCTCCATACGTGTCCCGATAGCATATAAGACAAAGACCAACCAGTACTGACAACAGCAGGGTCGAAAACGCGGATTTAAAGGAGGCGATCTCGTTCTGCAGGAAGTGCAGACGCCTCACGCATAACTTGGGACCGCAACTGGAGGGTCCCTATCGAGTGAAAGTGCTGGGCAAGGACCTACAAGCTGGAAGACATGGAGCGCAAGCAGTGCGAGAACGTGGAATGTAGTGAACTTACGGGTCGTTTACTACAAGTAGAAAACTTGTACTACAATAATCGATCAAAAAAGTGTGCATTTTATTCTTACATAGCCTTGTGCAACTCGCGACGAAACCTCTGGGTGCACCCTGCAACAACGAATTCGGTCCAAGGTTGGACGTCTCGAAGTGGGGGGTGCGGCCCAGAATACCCACCCCGCTTGCTACGGACCTTAAGCCCAGTGAGGTGCTCCCGAATGGGACGAAACCACGTAGGGAAGGGTGCGGAACATACAACCTCTGGGTGGCGCATCGCAACAACAGAGTTCGGGTCCACGGTTGACGTCTCGAAGTGGGGGGGCGGGCCAGATATTTCCGACCGCCTTTACCCTTCAGGGCATCTCACAACAACGGACTCTATGATCCAGAAATGGACGTCCGAAGTGAGAGTGCGGAACAACCATTTCTTTGCAGGGGCAATCCAACACTCGTGCGCGCTCTAAAACAACTCGGAGCAAAAGGATAGGCAGAGAAAAATTTGCCAAACTTAAAGCCGACTCGGAGTAGGGGGTCGACAGCGATTTACTCCGACCCGACTCTACGACAAAGAAAGTCAAGAACTGGCTCTTACAGTGTTTGTTACACTTCTGCTCGTCACTTCGGTAAGACCCCTGGGGCGTCAAATCGAAGTGGGGGGAAGGGAGCGGGACATTGACAAACACTGCAACACAAAACGCAATGGCAAACACAAAAGGTTCATTCATTTTCAAAATGTGGGTCGCTCCGATAATGTCAAAGGGTGGGAGGCAGAGTTTGCTTGGCGCAAACGTACAGGAAAGCCATGATGCAGAAGACAGCGTTTGGAGTGATTTGGGAGGGCATGAGCCCGAAAGCAGTGAAGAAGCAGATGAAGAAAACGTTCAAGGGAAGACGCATGCCGAATCGGATATGATCATACACAACAGCTATTTCGTCCTCGTAAACGTCGTTCATCCTCTCCACCGGGAGAGGGGGACGAGCCCCAATGTCCTTAGGCCAGGCGAACGTTTGCCTCCAGGACCGGAGATTGGTTTTGTCCACACGGGAGGCCAGGTCCGGAGCCGACGATGAACACTCAGCGGAGTCCTCGGCATCCGTAGACGAGCGCGGTGAGGATAGAAGAAGGGTCCGACGGGCGAGGCGGAGGTGCCCGCCGGAGGGACAGAAGAAGAAGGTCCGACGAGCGAGACAGGAGTACCCGCCGGAAGCATGGAAAGTGAAGGTGGTTGGCGGCTTTCTGAGGAGTCACCGGAAGGGGAAGCGAGATTGGCCCGGCCGTGGACTCTCGAACAGGGGCACCCTCTGATTCAGAGGATCGACAAACGAGAGACGACGATGTTTTGGCCATCGAAGGACTAACCGAGAGCTTGAAAGTTGGAGATAAAAAAGATCGCCGGAACAGCAAACACATGACGCCGGAAGAGAAGATGGTTGCGGAGAAAGACGGCAAAGGTTTTCGAAGAAGGGTTTTGGGTGAAGTACCAAGGCATGACGCCTTCGAACTATATAGCGCGAAAACGTCCTTTCCGATTGGGACGCGTGTCCCCTATCCGAAAAAGTAGGGACACGCGTCAACAGATCACAGGCGATGTGACTGCGGGCACAGTAAAGCTTCCGCCGCAGCTAACATAGGCGGGAAAAACTCAACTTTCTCGCCAAAGTTGAGAAGGAAGGCGAACCCGACACCCGCGAAACGCCGAACACGTGAGGATCGTTCCGAACGACCTCGAGAAGAAAATCCCCGCGAGCTCGTCGGGGGCATTTGATATAAGCGCAAGATCGGGGCTTGCAACGTGTCAGCTTCAGAAGGGCTTAGAAATTCCAGGTTCGATCGATGATCCGACTCGAGAAGTGCATGAGCCCGAGTAGGTAATCCCGAACTCGGGTAAGACCTGACGACCCGTAATACGTTCGGACTCGGGAATTGTTCGAAGACGGAGCCGCCTCCCGACCCGGATTTATTCAAGACGCGGGAGGTGTCCCGATATCGGGAAGTATCTGCAGACCTATAATCGGTAACCCGACCTTTGAAGTACCTGAAGACGCGAGTCGGCGTTCCGTCTTGGGGGAAACCTCAAACCTGAGTCGGTGACCTTTACTCGGGATATCCACGAAGACTCGAGTCGGCCGGTCATCCGCAGTCGACTCGAGAGACACCGAAGACCCGAGTCGGGAACTTCCTGGGCTCGACTCGGGAGGCACTTCCACCATCAACCACCTCGCTGGAAGTGCGGACCACGACGCGGACAGTGGTACAGCGAAGGCGACCAGTCACCCAGCTTTTTGGAGAAGATCTACATTGCCCTCAACGGCCTGCTACAGCGCCGCGGCCTGCTTACCAGGGCCGCTATAAAAGGCCATCAACAGCAGCCGTTTAGAGGGGATCCAACACCTTTTTGATTCCTCTAGACTTAGGCAAATTCTTGGTGCCCTAGCTTTCGAGCGTTCGGCAACCTGAGGGACTGAGAGTTGGAGTGATTGTAATCCTTTTCTTAGACTGATAGTGAGAACTACGTTGGCATTACGGTGAACAGCCCGTGGTTTTACCTTGTTTCGCAAGGGTTTCCACGTAAAAAGTTGTGTGCCTTTACGTTTTGTTTCTTGTCTCTTCCTGCCATTCTTCCGCTTTCGAACACTTTATTGATCGGTCGAGGACCAGCTCGATCAATACCCATTTGAGAGGAAGCCTCCTTGTAACATACAAGCTCTTTTCATCATCATGGAAGCCTCCTTGTAACATACAATTACGAACACAGCATATTTTCCATCTCATTCCAAGTCAAGGTCAATTTCATCATGGAAACATCATAAGGCTCTGTTTCAAGCACAAAATTTCTATCAAATAACATGCAAGACTCAACAAGTCCTTATCATGATTTTGGGTTTGCATATCAACAATTCATCAAGAAAAGTCGTAGATAGTTTAACTTTGTCGGACCACTCATCTCAAATTCTGGTTTATAGCAACTTGGAGCTCAAAATATCTCCAGAAGTTTGAATATTCTCAAACTCCACCACTAATTGAATGACGGAGTTGAGAAGCTGGAGGCAAATCCAAGCATGCTGGATAGCTCGCTGGAGGCGGTGACTAGCAGCGGAGATGGCTGGTGGTGGTTGTAATGAGAACAAGTGAGAGCGAAGGAAGAAGAGAGGAGAGTGTGAGTGAGGGGTTTTATTAGAAAATGGACTGGTTATTATAGTCAACTAAGTCTAAGTGGGTGTGACAAGTGTCAAGTCCCTCCAATGGATGCTGGCCATTGCATGCTGAGTTAGCAATCCAGTGCACTGTTGGACAGGGTTCTATTTGGGCCCAGATTTGGCCTAACGTTCTGGAATGAACCCTAATGTAGTCGAAATGTGACAGTCCAGTCAATTATAGCTGAGATTGACGCATTGCATCATGGTAAATCACATACACTTGAAGTCATCACATGCACATCAAGTCCAACGCAAGTAAATAGGATATGATCATCTGAACCAAATGAAAAAAAAAATAACCTCAGACCTCATGTCTCAGCATTCAGGAGTCCTATACGGCTGGGCGAAGAGTCCTACTATGATTTTAGTTGATATCAAATCCTTTGGATTAGCGAAGACCAATGATTTTTTGACTCCATTGTTGATCAGTCTAGATTCACTAATTATGATCTTTCATCAGGCTGTTGCCTCCAGATGTGGTGTTTGGTGGTAAGTTCTCAAAGGCGTAACCTCTTTTCAGCACCTAGACAGTATTATACCTTTATTTTATGGACATGATCTGCTGGGCAATATTTTTGACATGGTGTTTATCAACTTTGTAAGGCTACTTTGCCTATATTACTATTAATTTGGTTAGGCTTCATTGCACAAATTGAGATTTGTTTTGAATCTGATAAACTCATTATTTTGATGACTTCTTATATGAAATCTTATAAACCTCATTATGTTGATGACTTCTTATTGGATCATCATTTTCCTTTCTCATGTCGGAATCATTTTGCAGAAAGAGGTTGCAAAGGATCACATATGAACGTTGGAGGCAAAAGTATCGAATGCAATAGGCTTTCGCCATGTTATTGATCTTCTAACTGCTGAAGAGAAATTGGTTGTTGGACACAATTGCATTTTAGGTAGATCCCTCAATAGTAAAAATGCAATAGGCTTTTGCCATCTTATTATTGATCCTCTTACACTTGTATAGAAATTGGTTTTTGGACCAATTGCTAAAATGAAATAGGCTTTCACCATCCTCAATTGAATTTTAGGTAGATCCCCTAATTGTAAAATTGCTTTAGAGACTTATAGTCTTCTGATATGCTTATTCTTTCCTATGCAGATTTTGCCCATCTTTACAGCAAATTTTTTGGTCCCCTGCCTTCTACAATCAAAGAATTTGCATCGTTAGTGCATGAAAACTTCCCATATATTGTCGACACCAAGTACCTTGTGAATGCAAGTCATGGGCTCAAGTTTCTAATGAAGAAAAAGAGCAAATCACTATCTTCTTCTTTTGCAGTATTGTGCACAAACATATATTCTTCGGAGTCTTCTGCGCATCCGTCCTATATGAAAATTTCGCCTCAAATCAACCAGAAAGAGTATGTTTGACCTCTCTGATGACTGTATTTAATTTGCAACTTATTTGCATTTGTAGCATGCCCTTCCATAGTCTCGCCAGGCATGCTAGTTATTTTCTGAAATTCTGCGTCTACATGGAAACATGTCTTTGTGGCTTTTGTCTCTTTATTTGGGGAATTTGTACATTTTCAATGATAAGTAATATTGGATCCTTTGTTAACAGTGACGTTTAGCTATTCTAACCTATAGGCTTGAGATTATCAGATCTGCAGAGATTTTCTACCTATTCTAGCCGATAAATTGCAAACTGCCTCAATTTATCAGGGTTTCCTCGTATAAACAGCTTAATCTCAGGTTAACCTGACTGTTATATGACACATCTCAATCAATGCCCCTAATTCTCTGTATGTCATGCCAGTAAAAAGTAGTATACATTTGTGTGGCCATTTTATTTGCTTGTGTTTATTTTTTATGTGCTTGTATTATTTCCCTATGAACTATTAACGGAAAAGCTTCCTCTTCCTTTTTTTTTTTTTGTGGCTTCGTATTACGAATTCTCCTATCTTATAAGGATAGCCTCAGATAATGAACCAAAGGTACGATTTTCTATTAATAAATTCCAGTATGTATGTATCACACTTCACATGTTGAAAAATGCTTCATTAATTTCTTTTTCTAGGAAGTACATGGTGATACCCTGTAATCACCAAACTATCAAAAGAAAAACGAATCATAAAATTGTACTTTAGTTATTATTTAGCTAACTCTTGTCATAGCATGCTCTATGTGAAATAATTGTGGTAGTAGTAACATTAGTTTTATGTCGCAGTTGGTAAGCCAAGAAATTGGCGTTTCACTTTTACCATATTTTAAGACTAGATGTGGATTGATCTCTGTAACTAGTTCACCATCCAATCAGGTCAACGAGTTACTAGATGTCACATTTCAAGTCCATTATTCTTACACATAGGCAGGATACTTGTGGAAGTTCGTAGTTCGCTATATTAATTAGTAGATTTAATAATTTTTCATGATCATATGTTTCTGTAATGTCTATAAAATAATCAGCTAAGCATGCTGTTTGCTGGAACTCAGGTGCCAAGCATGAAGCAGGCTATGATGCTTTCATGACTGGATGCGTCTTTGTTCAAGTATGTAGCCATATGGGTATCAAATTTGAATTAAATCAACCACATCTTGATTTGGTAAGAAATGAGAAGCTGCAGAACTACCTCAACCATCTCTACCCCAGCTGGAATAGCGGGACATTGATTAATCTAAGCTCCGGCGCCGAGTGTCCAGATATTAGATATAAGCATAGATATCCTGTTACCCAGTTCCCACACATTGCACTGATCTGGGGATTTTCGCCGAGCATCAATGCAAAGGAGATGAAAGATTGCATATCTGAAGTTTTTTGTCCAGATTCAGTCGTATCTATTTTTTTCTTGGATGCAACTGCAGCACTGATTCAATTCAGCAAGGAGAAATTTGTGAATGACTTTTTGCTATTAATAGATAAATTGGAGAGAAATAAGGGCTCCATATCGGTATTAGATCCACTTTCAAAGCTACTTGGTGGAAAAACTCATGCTGCTGATTATGATACTTACAAAGAAATTTGTGGTTCATCTGTATCGAGGCTTTTGTTTACTGACCAAGCAGAAGCAATTGGAATTAGATGAAGAACAAAAGTGTCAAACTGTTTGGAAACCGAGAATGCTACCCGTATGGACACGAAAGAGATTATTCGTAGAAGTTTGCAGACAAGTCATTTCCCAAAAGATGATACAGGAAAACAATCTATTGAGATTAACTGTAAAAAGATATTGGAATTGGTGCGTACAACAAATTTTTGTTTAGAAACGAAATGAATAATGAGAATAAATGTCAAGTAATTTCATGAGCATGACCTCATTGGCAGAATTGCACTGACATTCCAGTTTTCTATATGGCAGAAAAACATATGCTGATTTTTTTTTTCTGAAACTTAGACACGTGCTGAAACGTGGCGATAATAAGTTGAAATTTTTATCATTTTATTAAAGTAAAAACAAAGAAAAATCAACAAAAAGATGGTCGCATGTCTTTTGACAGTCATCTTTTTCAATATATAAGCAGCGAATTAGCTGCTGAAATTGTTGATGAATGAACAGAGTATGCTTCTTTTTTAAAATAGTTTCTAGTTAATATCCAATATTTTTTCTTTAGCTGTAATTGGAAGTATTTTCTATGTGATTTCATCAATAAATCTGGAAGTTCAAATTGAATTTCCTATTCAAATTCTTGTGGCGCAAGGTGTTCGACTTAATTCCAGATATGTGATTTCCTTGATCTCGACACGTCACGATTCATCAGCATAGATCGTGACAAATTGGTATCAGAGCTTCATTCTAGCTACAGATCCGAGGCTAAACTCCCATTCTAGATCCCTGATTATCCTTAGATCTATGACGAAGAAGCAACAGAAGTTCAATAGGGAGATGCAGGAAGATGTGGAGTTCGCTTTAGAAGAATACAATGGGGGTGTGGCCGATCAATCCATTCCTGAAGATTTGCAGGCAGAAATCCATCATCAGATTGATCTCCGTTTAGATAACCAAGATCTGCGAACAAATGATTTTCAATCTGCTCGTACGGTTGACTCAGCGAATGGGAAGTATGGAAGCGAAGATGGATCAGTACTTTGGTAGTGTGGATGCGATGTTGCAGTTGGTGACTCATTTGGGAATTACGGGATCTACCTCAATCCCAAAGTACCTAGATCTATTGCCGAATCACAACCCATGATCAAGGACACTCCCAGATCTGCACCTCCTCCAATCAAACCTCCTATCAATTCGAAGCCTCAGAAATGCTGTGAGTAGATCAGTACCACTGCCGAACCAAAGGGAAGGTAAACAATTAGTTACCTTGGACAGTTTTGGTCGTATCAGAAACATTACCGAGGTCACACTTCACGAGCGCCCTTTTGTTTCCCAAATATGGGGTTTATTTTTTTCCTTTTTTATCGCTGAGTACAACCATAGACGTCGAAATAATAGTACATGTGTATATCATACAATACTTATCCATCTATAAACTCTGCACAAAGTTATGGTCATCAGCAAACCCCACAACATACTGCTCATGTGAATCAGTACACCCAATACTTAATAAACATAGACCTCATCCATCTCGTGAATCATCACACCAGGAGTATCACTGGGATTCTGATCCTAATGATGGAGGAAGTGGGTGGCATAATAGGCAAGGGGATTACAGAACCTTTCATTCTCCTAAGTTGGATTTCCAAAATTTGATATCCAAAATCCAAAGTTATCGATGAGGAGAGCTGAGCATTTCTTTAGCTACTATAGGCTGCAAGAGCAACAGAAGATTAGATATGTGGTTTCTCATTTTTCAGATGTCACGACCCGCGACCCGGGGCC
>MJHO01000051.1:0-19432 GCA_002076135.1 Xerophyta viscosa
TAATAGCTATAGTTATGAAAATGGTTTGAAACGCTTGTAATTGAAACAAGTTTATAAAGCTTTTGTTATTTGTATACAAAAGTGTGAATTGTGGAAAAATGTGGTTTGAGCATGTGTATTTACTTCTATATAAGTTGTGCATGCGACCAATTTGGTTTGATTGAGCTTATTTCAAAATTTGAAGTGTTAAGCTCTTGTTTTATCGTATTTTGGTAAAAATGTGTTTTTGGGGATAACTCTGTGCTCCGAGGGTATTTCGGATGCTTGGAAGTACCCGCACGTGTATCTTTGGACGATATGTGGACGTGGGGGGTTGATATCCAAGATCCGGTGGAAATACGCGAATCGAGGCATTGACTACCCCTAATCTGGAAATCTGTTTCTGCTGTTACTGATAAGATCGGTCGACCGATCCATATTTTCGGTCGACCGATAATTGCGAAGAACGGGTGAATACATACAGGTTTCGGTCGACCGAAACCTAATACCGGTCGACCGAAAACTGCTATGTATTGCACAACTAAATAATATTTAAATGATATTTAAAAATATTTTTGAGGGTTTGAGGATCTCTTATACATGTATTTAAGAGGTTCTATGCCCTCGAATCTTTTAGAAAAATACGGGTTTGGCCGGGATTTCGAAAATGTGTTTTAAAGGTTATGTTTTGAAAAGAATTTAGTTTGGGACGCTTAGTTTTGGGCCATAGATATTTGATATCAATGGGGTAAGATTGATATCTTAAGATCTTTTGCACTAGGTCGGTGGTCGACGTGGGGTCTACCTTCCCCGTTTAGACCTCGGTGACCGTCGAAAGCCCCGAATCCGGCTATACCCTTGCTTTATAAATGATGTTCGAACGAAAATGCTTCCGCTTGTGCAAATTTTCTTTAAATGAGAAAATGTATTTCGGATGTCGCGGCCCGGTGGCTCGGGTCGTGACATGATGAATCGTATTTTTCAACCTTACTTAGACCGTTTTGTGGTGGTATTCATAGATGATATTCTTGTATATTCCCGTAGTGAGGAGGATCACGCGGATCATTTGAGGCAAGTCTTGCAAGTTCTTCGCGAGAGGCAGTTGTTCGCAAAACTTAGCAATGTGATTTCTGGTTGACTGAAGTGCACTTCTTGGGGCACGTAATCTCTCGTGAGGGCGTGGCGGTAGACCCGGCAAAAGTTGACGCAGTCCTACAATGGGATCGACCCAAGAATGCGACTAAGGTCCGTAGCTTTTTGGGTTTAGGTGGGTTATTACCGGCATTTTATTTAGGGCTTCGCGAGGTTAGCTAGTGCGTTGACTAAGCTTACCCGGAAAGCCGTTCGTTTGAGTGGAACGATGCCTGTGAGCAGAGTTTTTAGAAGTTGAAACACTTGTTGACCACTGCACCAGTTCTAGCCTTACCCGATGATTAGGGTGGGTTTGTTGTATATAGTGATGCGCCTTTTATCGGTTTGGGATGTGTGTTGATGCAGAGGGGTAGAATGATAGCTTATGGCTCTAAGAAGTTTGAAAACCCATGAGGGTAATTATCCCGTACATGATCTTCGAGTTGGCCGCAGTGATTTTGCTTTGAAAACTGTGGAGACATTATTTACCGGGGAAGAGTTGAGATATATACCGAGTCATAAAGTCTACAGTAATCTTTTCTCAAGAAGAGTGACTTACGATAGAGGCGATGGAATTGAATACTTGAAGGATTTCAAGTGCAATATCCTCTATCATCCTAGGAAGGCGAATGTTACGGCTGACGCCACTTAACCGAAGAGCTCGTCTCGGCTGCTGGAATATCTATGTGAGAGTGGGACTTGCCGAGCAGTTTACCCACCTGAGCTTACGCGCCTTTGAGCGTGAGCCGGGGGTTCTCTTCGCCACATATCGTGTCGAGCCGGAGCTACTTCAGAGGCTGGGGGCGGCACAGCAGGACGACACCATCTTACAGGAGATACGTGGACGCCTTGAATCTGGAGAGATATCAGAGTATCGCGTAGGTGCGGATAACATTATTAGATTCAGAGGCCGGATATGCGTACTGAAGTC
Organism: Xerophyta viscosa; assembly: GCA_002076135.1. Lineage (NCBI taxonomy): Eukaryota > Viridiplantae > Streptophyta > Magnoliopsida > Pandanales > Velloziaceae > Xerophyta > Xerophyta viscosa. Next base: position 2,042 of record MJHO01000051.1, read on the forward strand.
GGATGAGCTAAGACATCAGATCTTCTTAGAGGCGCATAGCAGTAGACTGTCAGTCCATCCAGGAGGAACTAAAATGTATAGAAATCTACGGCAGCAATTTTGGTGGCCAGGTATAAAGAAAGACGTCCGGCAGTTTGTGGCTCAGTGTATAGTTTGTCAGCAGGTGAAGGCAGAGCGACTTAGGCCAGGTGGTTATCTTCAGCCGTTAGAGGTATCGTCGTGGAAGTGGGAAGATGTCACGATGGATTTTATTCAGGAACTACAGAGGACGAGAACACGGATTTTGACGCCTATATTGGGTTATAGTTGAATCAGTTTGATGAAGACCGCCATTTCATCCTGTTCGGAGCACCTTTTACACCTGAGAAGGTTGGCCGAATTTTCATACGGAGGTTGTTAACTGCACGGTGTGCCATTGAGTATTGGCATCTGACCGTCGACCTCGTTTACTTCGCGCTTTTTGGCGAGCATTTCAGCATCAGATTGGGGTTTACCGATATGAGGTTTAGCACAGCGTATCATCCACAGACAGAATTGGATAGTCAGAGCGGACTTATCAGACGTTAGAGGATATGGGGTTTTTTTTTTTTACGGTGTGTGGCATTAGATTTAGCGGTAGTTGGGACGAACACTTATCTCTGGTAGAGTTCGCCTACAAAAACAGCTACCATAGCAGTATCGGCATGGCACCACACGAGGCGTTGTATGGCAGGCGATGCCGTACACCCTTGTTTTGGGACGACATGGTGGATACGGGGGCTGTGAGTACGGATGTTGTCGAGGAAGCTAACCAGAAGATCAAAGTGATCCGTCAACGACTCGAGACCGCACAGTCCCGTCAAACATCATTTGCAGATCGACGCCGACGAGCATTAGAGTTTCAGGTTGATGACATGGTTTTCCTTCGGGTATCGCCATTGAAAGGGGGTACAACGCTTTGCTATGAAGGGCAAGCTGAGTCCGAGGTTTATTGGTCCTTTCAGGATTATCGAGCGGATCGGCAGTGCAGCATACAGATTAGACTTACCAGAGTGTTATTACAACTTGCTAGTATGATTTGGTACTTATGATCATGTTATTGGTAACTGTGTGGTTTGGACATCGGATGGGAGCACCTTCTTATTTTACGGAAATGTTGGATATTGCATATGTTCGATATGTGTTAGTTTGGAAATTTGGAAAGCGTGGAAACCGTTGTATGTCTAACAATAGTACTTATGCGATTGGTGTGCCCAATGTGAGTAATTAGAGACATTGACAACGTGAGCGCTAATGAGACTTGATAAAGTAAAAATATTTGTGGTGGGGCTCTTTCGTTGGACTGCATCGCCCAGGTTCGCTCTCCCGTGTTAGTCATGTGGATATCCACCGGGATCGAAATGGGACGATGTGGGCACCAGAGTCCCAGATTAGTTGTCTCGAGAAGAGACCGGTGGGCGTAGTTAAGGCCAGCCCAAGGCCAGGGTGGCGGCTACGAGACCAGGCGAGGCTGAATCGGAAATTCCGGAAAGGCCGGTATATCAAGTAACTCCCTTAAGGCCAAAAGGGATCGCCCCCGCTGTAGGGTACTGGGGGACGCGACGTGCACCGTGTTTGACTCAGATCTTTGGTGCTGCGGTACCTAAAGGGTGTGTTGCGTTGCAAATGAGAAAGGACTAACAGGTTATTAGTCAAGCAAACGCTAACATAAGAAAGTAAAGCATAATTAGTTTTGTATGGGAATTCGTTTATTTAAATGATGTTGATGATTATGATGATGCTTCACTTGGTGCTTATTGACTTGTGTTTTGGATTGGATGCGTTTTGGTGAGAGGTGCCGCGATCGTTATTCGCGCCGCTCACTGAGTCATTATGACTCATTCCGTTTTATTATCTTTTTCAGATCCGTTAGATCGTGGGAAGGCACCGGCAGGAGGGTGCTAAATTTCCGACGTTAGCTTGGAAGGATTTGGGAAGGTATTTTTTGGGAAGGGTCTAATTGTATATAATACTTAGTTGTGTAGCTCAAACATGTAAGAAATTGATATTTGGAAGCACTGACTTACAATTTGTGTTTTGGGTTGGTTTGTGAACTTTTAGAGTTGTAAACCTTAGTTGAGAAGGTTTAATTTCTAAAAGTTGTATATTTTAAGTTTATGATGTAAATGTTTAAGCCTTGATATGTAAGTATAAAGAAACCTCCGATTTGGAGTTTGAATCTCCTCGCATGTGTATTTTGGATTTAAGTGCTTGTGGCACTCGAGTATAATTGGAAATGAGATTTGATCAAAATTTGACCTCTTAAGTTCTTATGAGTTTCATATTTTTGATTTTTCGAAAAATGGTTGGTTTGATGAGGTTGATTGAGATTTTGGTTGGGAATCGATACCTGCATGTGTATTTTAGGCTATATCTATGTTGATACAAGGTATTTGGATGATTTGGAAAAATGTTTGAGAAAAAGGGATTTTGAGAAATTGGTTGCTGCAGGTATCGGTCGACCGAAAATTTGGATCGGTCGACCGAAATCTGTAGCTGTTCTGTTATACGTTTAGGGTCGACTTTCGGTCGACCGATAAACATTTCGGTCGACCGAAAATAGCTCTAATTTCATCGTCGAATTTTGAGTATTTGGTTTCCGAATTTGATTTCGATGCTTTGAGGGGTTCTTATAATTACTAACTAGATGTTTGGTAATCCCAAAACTTTTGGAAAAATACAGGTCGAGCCGCTATTTCAAAAATACGTTTTTTAAGTATATTTACGTAAGATTTTAAAGAGGTTTGGACCATAGATTGCTTAGGATCCTCTTGTGTCATCTGGAAAAACTGATACATTAGTATCATTTGCAAACTAAGCTCGGGTTGAGACCGAACCGCCTCCCCCGCGGGTTCTCGTCTCGGACCGAATGTCCAGGTTGCGGCTATACCATGTATTGAATTTGAGATTTTAAATCTGAGTATTTGGGATTTGAAACGAACTCCTTGATTGCTTAAGCTTCCGCGAAACTATTTACTCTGGATTTTATTCTTTTGCGAAAATTCTTCGTCGCGGCCTCCGGCTCGCGGGTCGTGACACCGCCGGCCGGCCGCAACTGCCGGAAAACGAAAAATAATTTTTAACCGAAAGTTGCACCCCCAAAAAACACACGTATACAACCATTAAAATCAATTTTTGACGCCACAAATGAGCTTAGGAGGGTCGATTTACCTAGGGGTGAGGTCTCTGACGTGAACGGCGGCGCCGGGACCGCGGACGGCGGCGCGCTTGCGCGCGGCGATAGAGAGCTGCGATCGCCCACGAGGACGACGATCGGACAGTGAGTCCGATTGTTCGTCCGACGCGAGCAAGCCGAAATTTCGGCCTGCTCGCGTGTAATAGATTTTTTTTTTTTAAATTTAATAAAAAAGTTATTTATTTGCAGGAATTTACTTTAAAAAAAAATACTAATAAATATTTTTTAGTTATATATTTTATTTTTAATTTATAATAATAAATAAGTTTGGACCTATAAATTCATCCCATATAAATTTTAAACCCGTTATAATCAGCATATATTCGTATAATAAATTCGGACGAGATGGATATATCTCCGAAGAAAATCTTTGTTAAAAATATAATACGAGTTACGTTGCGAGATGGATATCTTAAAACCTAACTCGTCTAATGGGCGATGAGGTGGAAACAACGCGGCGCTGAGCCCCAAACTTAAAAAAAATTTCTTTCAAATATGTTCCTTAATTAAATACATGTATATTTCGATCGAGATTTGATTTATCCGAGTATAATGATTCAGGACCTGATGGACCCGAACCTAATGATCGTATTAAGAATAAATGGCCAAAACGGGAAGCGATGGATATTGCTCTCCTAAGACAGTCACATACTTACAAAAATCAAATTCCATGCCATATAAAAAAATATTGAAATAGAGACGATGGATATTGTCCTGATAAATATATTTTCTTTATTCGAATATAACCGCCCAAAAGTGATTTAGAGGGTGAGGTGGATGCCGATCTCTCTATTTCATAATAAGCAGATAAATAAAAATATAAATATTCTAACAATAGAAATTGTGTTAAATATAAATTCAAGATAATTTTAATCGTTACAGAGTATCCTCTTTTGAGGGGCGTTGTGGGGGTGTTCCGTCTTCCCCACAGTAAACGACGAACGAGCCTGAGGATCTTTATGTGCCTTATCACGGTTTCCTAGATTTTCATTAAATATCTAGGTGGCGACTCCAATCCTTTACCCTCACCGGAGAAGGTCGTCAACAGATGGCGACCCCACTAGCGACTTGTCAGGCTCGTCTTAAGATTAAAATAATTTTAAATTTATATTTAACACATACAAATGCATGTTTAGTTATTTTAATAATGATGTTTTTGTATATATTTTTGATCCGGGATGATCTCGAGTTAGCCTCAAAGCTCTCTCTCTACTCGGACTCAAACCGGAGGAGGTTGATTTCGGTTTAGAGGATGGTGGGATTTGGCTTGACCGAGAGTGGTATTTGATTTGGCTCGGTTGGAGCTACTCGGAATGGTTTTTGGTTTAGACTCTAGTATAGAGCATACTTGAAGCTTGTATGGAGAACAAGACTTTTTTACTTGAAGACTAGTGTAGAGAACTAGACTTAACTTCATTAGATAAGACCCCAAAGGGGATATATACAAGAATGACCCCAATAAGTGAGTCATCAAGGACTAGATATTCTTCCTAATTACATTTTATTTGTGAAAAACAAATTAGGCAGATAAGACATGCTAAGAACACTTGTTCAAACCTTCCTTAAGAGCTTTTGACACCTTAGGGAAACTTGGACACCTTTAATGACACCCTTGTAATAATGTAAGAAATAGCTAAACAAACTTAAATCAAAGTTTCTTGCTCGTGCGCCCAGGTGGTCTGGTCATGACGCCAGGTGTGTGCGGACGTGACCCGAGACGAGCGTTCTCTCCAAGAGCGTTCTCGGAGAGTGGTGGAACATGCTTCCATAGATTTGGTCTTATTTGGATTTTCTTTTTGATAAGACTTGAAACTTGCTTGGATTGCATTTCTAGTTGAGAAGAGAATAGGCAACATGCGCAAATTGTGGCCAAGAGTTGGGCTGAGCTTCTAGGCTTGGATGTTTTGGCTAGGATCCTCCTAGATCAATACTCCCCTTTTACAAGTCAAAATCCTCTGCATTGATTCTTCCGGGGCTTGGATTGAGTTGGTCGTGGTTTGACCCGAATTGGTGCTTGTTGATGGCTAACAAGGAAAGTGCCTCAAAAGAAGAAAGAGCAACATGCTTGTTCTTTGAAGTATCTGTAGGTAATCCTCGGACTAGATACTCCTTGTTATCCTTCACCAAGCGATATTTGAAGATCACGCGATTAGTGATCGCGTCACGATATAGAGATATGAACTCCCGAAATAAATGACATACATCCAAAGGAAACATCACATAAAAAAAACCTTTCCCATCCCCAATGAAAAATTCTTCGTAATAGCAAATTTAAGAAGTGCATTGGTATCTAATCACCCTTACTTCGCTCTCCTTGCTTGAACCTCCTAGAACAGAGGGATTTGATGGCGGCTTACCTCTAGGCCAAGTCCTATCCACCAACTCTTGAGAAATGAGGTTCTTTTGGCTTGCCCGGATCGAAGACGGCTTCCACCACCTCTTGCTTAACTTGGATTTTTTTGAGACGAAAGAGGGCCTCTTCACTCCTTGTCATTGCCATCGCTTTCTACAAGAGATAGTGTTTGATCGGCTTCTACAACTTGCTCTAAGTAATGCCTCCATTCTCCTCGGGGTTCATTAGTGGTGACTATGGCGGTTCGAGGCTTTCGTCCTTCCTTGATATCCTTGGGGACGAGTTCCAGATGAAGGTTCCAACACTTCTCTTTTTAGTGTGGCCGAGCTTGTAAATTTTCACAAGAGACATTGCTTCTTCTTTTGGCCTTAGAGTCTTCGACATCTTCAGATTTCACTTGCCCTTGGACTGAAATTGCATCTCGCGGAGTATGAAATACTTCTGTGCTGTCCACGAGTCTTCGAAACATTGTTGGCGTTGAGCTTCCGCTTTGCGTTCCCAAGCAATGGCCATACGACATGCTTCATGAATGGAACGTGCTGGCCAAATTTTCAGATCCTCGCGATGTTGAGGTTGAAGTCCAGCAACATACTTTCTGAATACATCATTCTCGTCGATTCCCAAAGATGAGAGCCTTTCGACGAAACTCGATGTATTAGTCTTGAACGGTTTGATCCCGGGATTGCCGGTAGAATAGCCAATGACTCCAAAGTTCTTCTATATACCCAACAGTGTAGAATTGACTACGAACAATATGCTTGAACATCTCCCAAGAGATTCCTCGCATATCATGGTATCGCATATAAGTATTCCACCAAAGTAAAGCATGAGAAGTTAACTTAAAACGGCCAATGCTATCTTTTGCAAATATTATAGTCATACAATGAAAAATATGATTCTAGTTGATCGAGCCAAGAGTCGAGCTTCTTACCAGATAGAGTTCCATCGTAGGTTGGCAAGTCAATCTTGGCTTCACTTTGACTGGACATCCGTGCTTCCTTCACCTCCAAAAACGGCTTCCTCCGATAAAAGTCTTGAGCTGGTTTCTTTCCCCGGGTTCGGCGATATAAACGGTAAAAGGGAGGACCGTAGAGGACCTTCCAATCGAGGACAATAGAGTGTGTTTCGGTGGGCACCATAGGTGGAGGAGGACTGAAAATGGCACGACTGAAAATGCCATTGGCGTAGGCGGCATTAAGAGACTTGGATTGGATATATTGGAAGCAAGTTGTTGCTGGAATTTTTTCAGAACTTGCTGGAATAAGCCGAACGAGAGCTTCTTCAGCTTCGGCTTGAACGAATTTCGCCGGGTTGATCCAGAACTTATCGGGGACTGTTCTGGATGGTTTTTCGGCCGGACTGTACAGCAGGTTGTAGCTTTCTGTGAAGAAGCTGAGGTTGCTAAAGAATTTGCTGGGGCTTGAAGGATAGCCGTATTTTGACTTGTTTTGAGCTGCGACGTGAGAAAGCCATTTCTGTCGAGCTTCGGTGTACAACGCTTTGACGTTCAATCCGTTGCACTTGGCTTGTAAAACTGAGATAAAGCATTCGTAAGCGAGGCAATTTGCTCAACTAGAGACATTTTTTTTTTTTTTTTTTTTTTTTATTTCACCTCAGCTTGTTCAGATTGTTCTTGGACTTCTTCCGGAGATACATTCTTCTCCTGAAGGTATAGGCAACTCCATAGCTCCGGATAGACGACCGGGTTGTAACGCCTTTGTTGGCTCACAGTGCGAGCTTACACCACCACCTCAGGATAACTGCTCTGATACAACTTGATCCGGGATGATCTCGAGTAGCCTCAAACTCTTTCTACTCGGACTCAAACCGGAGGAGATTGATTTTGGTTTTAGAGGATGGTGGGATTTGGCTTGACCGAGAGTGGTCGTTGATTTAGCTCGGTTGGAGCTACTTGGAATGGTTTTTTTGGTTTAGACTCTAGTATAAGCATACTTTGAAGCTTGTATGGAGAACAAGACTTTTTTACTTGAAGACTAGTGTAGAGAACTAGACTTAACTTCATTAGATAAGACCCCAAAGGGGATATATACAAGAATGACCCATAAGTGAAGTCATCAAAGGACTAGAATATTCTCCTAATTACATCATTTATGTGAAAAGCACAAAATTAGGAGATAAAGACACATGCTAGACACTTGTCAAAACCTTCTAGAGGCTTTTGACACCGTAGGAGAACACTTGGACACCTTAATGACACTTGTAATAAAGTAAGAAAATAGGCTAAATAAACTTAATCAAGTTTCTTGCTCGTGCGCCCAGGTGGTCTGGTCGTACGTCCGGTGCGTGCGGACGTTGACCCGAGACGAGCGTTCTCTCCAAGAGCGTTCTCCCGACGAGCGTTCTCCCGGAGAGTGGTGGAACATTTTCCTATGGATTTGGTCTTGTTTGGATTTTCTTTGATAAGATCTTGAACTTGCTTGGATTTGCATTTCTTCATGTTGAGAAGAGATAGGCAGCATGCGCAATTGTGGCCAAGAGTTGGCTGAGCTTCTTAGACTTGGATGTTGGCTAGGATCCTCCTAGATCAATTTTATTATTTCTCTGCATCTCATGTGTAACCAAGGGCGTATGCCCATCCTATTTACCGGGACAATCGGAGCTTGCGTACAATGTGCGTAGGTAGTTCGTAATGCCTGACCCCTATACCCCAGCTAAGATGTTATCTGGATAGTACGCCGAGCTGATGTGCTATGCGGGTTGGTCATTGGTAGGAAACCCAGCAATGATAGACTACTAGATAAGCCACTGAGATAATCGGAGCCTGTGTACAATGTGCATAGGTAGTCCGTAAGCCCAGCCATTATAGGCATCCATAATTCACCCAGCCAGCATTTAGTTTATGTGGCACAAAAATCCTCAATAAAGTAAAGAGCATACAGTTTTCAACTTCATTTTTTTTTTTATATACATATATATTTTTCTTACAACAATTGTGAATTTTAATGTTTACACAAATTTTTTTTTAACTCAAACTTCAATAAGAAAAAATATTTTTAATAAAAATATGCATGATTTTGTAATAAATGCATACCACAGTATTAGCACACATACAAACACTTACACCTATATTTTTCTTAAAAGAACGGTCAAGACGACTTTCACCAACAAAAAAAAAAAAAAAAAAAAAGAAAAAAAAGTAAAAAAAAAAAAAAAAAAACCCAGAAAGGAGCCAGCTGCTAGGGGTTTTTTCGAGGAAAAAAAAACATCACACCCCTGCACCCATGGCGGGCAACGAAGTAAATGAACAGCTGAGAAGAGAGAATGAAGAACTGCAAAAACGGCTGGAAGATATGAACAAACAGCTTGAGCGCCTCACATCTGCCATTGCACTACTTGTCGAGCAAAGGAATAACAGCGTATCGGCTCAACCCATAGAGGATCCAAGCCCGTCATTTGCTCTACCTCAGGAGAGGCAGCAAGCGGAGAAAATTCCTTATGATCCTTATGGCTTACCTCAACAACCGGAGCCGACACAATATGCCTCGCTGCCAAATGTTCCGACTGGCCAACCGGAACGGTACAATCCTCTAACCCTCCAATCATGCCAGCTACTGCCAATATCGAAGAACAACATGACTCTATCCCTTCGGAGAACCAACACATTGAAGAAAAAGTGGAAACAATTATGAATAGCTTGAATAGTTTTGAAGGTGCAAGAGAAATTATGGATCCTGCACAATTCTGTATTGTCACGCATCTCTAGATACCAAAAGATTTTAAGGTCCCCGATTTTGAAAAGTACGACGGAACTGAAGACCCTCAAGTCCACATCTCAATGTACTGCAGTAAGATGGGGGTATATCTGAAAAATGAAAAAATGTTAATCTACTACTTTCAGGAGAGCCTGAAGGGGCCGGCCATCCGGTGGTACTTAAATCTTAACAAAAGCGAAATCAAAAGCTGGAAAGACCTGGCGAACGCATTTCTGACCCACTATTTGCATAATAAGGATTTGGCACCAGACAAAACTACACTAAGGGCCCTGACAACTAATAAGAATGAGAAATTCCGTGCTTTTGCCCAGAGGTGGAGGAACTTAGCTGCCTAGATCACTCCCCCGATGACAGAAAAAGAACTTATGGACGAGTTTATGACTCTAAGCTGTCTGGACGACAAAATACGCACCGCATGTGCTATTGCCTCCACCTTCGCCTAGATAATCACGGCGGGTCTAAGAATAGAATTGGCCCAAGACAATGTTTTCAAGTCGCCCGAGGACACGAAGACCAAGAAGAAGGACAAAGAAGTGCATAGCATCAGTGGGGCAAATAGCTATAATCAGTTCATATATCGAGTTCCAAGACAATATCAAGCTAGCGGGTATTATCAAACGCCCCAGCAGAATCAATACCGACAGAATCGCTCCTACCAACAATATCAACAGCCACCCCGGCAATCTCAACAGGTCACTCAAACCTATCAAATCTAGCAACAACATGCCCATAGTTAGCAGTAACAGCCCCAACGACCTCGCCAGGCTTTTCGGGAACCCTTGCCTGTGTCTCAAAAATAAGTGTTTAAACAATGTGCTGCAGAAAGTCTGCTCACCCCCATTCCCAACCGACAATTTACGCCACCATATCCAAGATGGTATGATGTGAATGCGTATTGTGACTACCATAGTGGCGTCCAAGGCCACTCTACTGAAAATTTCTACATCCTTCGGAACAAATTGTACGAGTTGATTGACACCGGAAGGATAAAAATCTCATCTACAGATGCAATGACAGCGACCATCACGAATAACACAGCTTCTACCAGCGAAGGCAGCGGAGGAATCAATAAGATTGACACCAGCTTGTTTCATGATTAGTAATCTCAGAAACATCTGTACAAGCTGATCGCTCTTTTGATGATCTTTTGCTTCACTAAGTTATGATAGGATACATATTTAGTATAGTAAATATTGTGATATGTATCCACTCTTCTCCCTCGGTCATGTTTTGTCCTTTCGCACAGACCAATCTAGTTGGGAGAGTTTTTGTAATGCAATTTGGGAATGAACTAATTTAAATATAAAATTGTCTCATGTTCTTCACTTGTCATGAACATCCCTTTGTTATATCTTTTTTTGCTGGTACATATAAATTTTGCGAATGTAAAGAACAATGTATATTCCCAATTAACATAATAAAAGGTGTTCAGCAACTTGCCACATATAGAAAGAGAAAGAAAAATCAAAAAGGAAAAAGAGAAAAATTTTGAAAAGCGGAAGAAAATATACAGCATCACATGCATCTCCAACTCAAAATCTGACTCAGAAGCAATGAAACGATCATCTGCGAAAGCATTTTTCTCGAACGAGCGAAAAAGTCTTGTGGGTAGGCAAGTGCACCGGGCCAAATAACCTTAGTTATGACTTTTCTTCCTTTTGTTAACGAAAAAAAAAAGTGGAAAAAAAAATGGCAAAAAGTAAAGAAAGAAGAAAGAAGAGAAGAAAAATGAAAGAAAAAGGAGAAGTAAAAGAAAGTAGAAGAGTAAAGAAAAAGAAAGAAGAGAAGAAGAAAGAAAAGAAAGAATGGAAAGAAATGAAAATAGGAAAAAAAAAGAGAAGAAAAGAGGAGCAAAAATGAAGGAAAGAAAAAATAGAGAAAGAAAAGTCGCGAACGCCCACAAAATTTTTTTGTGCATACTAAAATATTTTCATCAATTGAGCAGAAATGTACCCGGAGTTGGAACATCTACCTGTATTACCAAAGAAAGACAATCAAATCTAGGCCGACCCACAAATACAGTTATGTAGTATCACAAACAAATACATGCTACAAGAACATTCAGAAGCCCGTTAGGCCGAAAACCTAAAAAGGCAGCCTAGGCAAAACTAGTTAGGGCAAGGCAAGTTGCGAATCATTCTCTTTATTATGTTAAACAAAGAATATGCATTCGAAAATACATTCTGCAAAATTTATACGATTCAGTCCCTACTTCACATAATCGTAGGCTAAAAAATCCCCCATCAACCACATCTTCCAGAAAAACCGTTATATCAGGAAGTCCACTTTTCAATAAATCAGCCTTATAAATATCTACATCAGCCAAACTCCTCAACACCTAAAACTGGGGCAATTTTATTATTAAATAAAATTGATTCCAAAATTGTAAACTTCCAACTTAGAGGTTCAGACTTTAGATTTTCTCGAAAATCTAGAAAAGACTAACCTGCACCGAACGGAGGATAGAAAATACATATCGTGACAAGTTAAAAATGCCTCCGGCATAACTTGTTTGAAGGAAAAGATAAAGAACGAGCGTCAAACTGGAGAATTTTAAAGAAAGCAAGCGAATGAACAACAACAATCTATTCATAAATGAAGCCTGCTGAATACCAAAGTACGAAAGCAGAAGAAAGCGTAATTCAAAGAAGAGTCGTAAAGGACAGGCCTAAATTGGGGCAATTTTAGAGAAGCAAGCAAATTGACAAAAACAAACCATTTGGAAGGAATCATTTTTGGCGCAAAATTCAAAGACAAGAGAAAATATACTTCAAAGAAGAATTGCAAAGAGCCTGTCCAAACGGGGGTAATTTTTCAGATGATAAAATTATCAAAACACAGAAAGACATTCTCCAGAAGCATATCTTGCTACTCGAAGATAACAGATAAGACCCTAAAAAAATCAAGCCAACACTCTAAACTAGGACAAATTTTTCTCCCAAAAATTTATGAAGAGTTCGAACTTCAACCAACATATGACGAAGAAGAAAGAGAGAAGAAAAAGAGAAGAAAAGAAAAACAGAAGAAAAGAGGCCGGGGGCAATGACATTTTGGAATAGTCGGATTGACTGGACATTCCCACATAGCATATTTTCAGCATAAAAATATTTAAAAAAAAAAAATCTCTTTCAAAATAAAATTCATTGACTTTCATAAAAACACTTCGCCATTGCATGACATGCACAAAAAGCAACACGAAAATAACACTCATTCTCAAAATGAGCCGCTGACTCTGTCGCGTCCCGCTCTCCGCCCCGGGCCCCGCCCCTAAAGTCTCGACCGCACCACACGATCGGGTCCTTTACCTTCCGGAAAAGGGGATCCCTTAAGTGGTGCCAAGCTAAGGGCCTCCCACACTTAAGAACACAAATTCCTGCCCTTACCCAGCTGGTATGGGACAATCCAAGTTAACGGGCCGCACGCTCAGCCCAATCTCGGCCCAAGTCGCGCTTGACCCGTAACTTTCAATCGACCGCTCCTTGGTATCGGTTGACCGAAAACCGCGCAGATCGCGCACTCTCGTGCCGATCCCGCCCAAATCCGGGGCCTCACATCCCCTACACCTTAGGATACGACGTCCCCGTCGTACGGGACATGTCACGGACGGACGTACATGCCCATTCTCTCCCCAATCACACGGGTCGCAAGTCGCGCACCATGCCCCTACCGCAGGCTATCTTGGCCTTTCCGCTGGTCTCTGGTCCTACGCACCCATCCGTATCCGTGACCGGGGTTGCTCTGATACCATTTCTATCACGTCCCGCTCCCTGCCTCGGGCCCCGCCCCTAAAGCCCCGACTGCACCACACGATCGGGTCCTTTTCCCTTCCGGAAAAGGGGATCCCTTTAGTGGTGCCAAGCTAAGGGCCTCCCACACTTAAGAACACAAATTCCAGCCCTTACCCAGCCTATCGCCATGAAAGTGGAACTTAGGAGTTCGCGGAATCCTAAACGTAATCGTCCCAGCACGGCAATCAATCTTTGCATAGTGCTTGGCCAACCAGTCCATACCCAATATCATGTCAAAGTCAGATATATCAAGTATAATCAAATCCCCGAGTAACACACGGTCACCTACTTGGATCTTACACCTTTGATAACAACTATCGGCTAATAATGTATATCCCGCAGGAGTGGTAATCTCACACAAACAATCACATATACTGTATCTAGCAGGCATTCTAGCAGCAAAGTTCACAGAAATAAAGGAATGCGTTGCACCCTAATCAAATAAAGTAAATGCCAACATGTCACAAACCAATAATGTACCTGTAATGGTAGTAGAACTCCCGCCAGCCTCCTCGCTGGTCAACGCATGCACTCTGCCTTGCACTCTCGGGGGCTGTCCACCCCGCCCCTGAGGCGCATAAGGCCTCGGCGCAGGCTGACCCTGCGGTGGCTGCAACATCTGAAGTGGCGCGGGCTTCTGCGATCCATCAGGCGGTCTCATCCTTGCTCGGCTTCGAGCAAGTAAACGGCTAACATGTCCTTTCTCTGACAATTATAGCACACGATGTCGGACGCCCACTTGGCCTGAGGTTGCCCCCCCCCCCCCCCCAACTTGAAGGACCTGAACCTTCGAGGAATCATCTTGGCCTTACCCTTCTTATCAGCTTGGGACCTCTCGGATACATATCTCCTCCAATCGGCCTCTATGTTCTGAGCTTTCGACTTAGGGTCTGTTGCACGTAGGAACTCGCCACCACCCATCTGTTATATCTCTCACGCAACCCATTCACGAACCCCTGGCAAGTATCTCTTCATTACAAGCAAGTAAGGGCGTAGTAAGACAACGAAAGACATTGCTGGTATTCCCAGACAGAACATCTCTCCCTGCAAGCTGCTGCAAATTCACGCTGTTTCTGCCTCTTCACTGTCTTCGGAATGTACTGACGTCGAAACGGTACTAGAAAATCTGCCCATCTACCATACTGCCCAAACGACCCTTTCACACTTCTCCACCACCGCTCCGCTGCGCCGGTGAAAGTGGAGGTGGCCAAAACCATTCTATACTCATCTGGACACATCAAAATCTCAAAGTTTTCCTCCATGTCAAGTATCCAATCCTCGGCTTTCTCAGTATCTGCACTACCCTCGAATCTCATCGGATTCCTTTTTTGAAACCGGTTTAAATAACCTAAGTAGTCATTCCTCCTCGGATCCTCAGCCAAAACAGGCGCTGCCTCAGGCTCAACTACATCAACTGCCGGGGCTGGTCCCTCTGCCGGGGATGGTACAACATTGCTGGGCTTGACGCTCTGCCAACAACGCTTGCTGCCACCGTGTCCTGAATCATCCTAGCGAGGTCCGCACCACCCGGCGGCGGAACCGGCTCGCCACGACCGGGGGCACGAGGAGGTCGTCCGCGTGTGGCATCCTACAACCACAACGACCCAACGATTAAGACTTACTCGTCCGACTCGTTACACACCCCATTCATTTTACCAATTTTTAGTTTTTTTAAGAAAAGTCATTAAGCATACACCCAAGCTCCTGAGGGGGGGGGGGGGGGGGGTGGGGGGGGGGGGGGGGGGTACCATAAAGTGTCACGACCAGCGACCGGGGCCGCGACGGCTAAGAAAATGAGACAAAATCCAGAGAGTATCGCCATGCGGAAGCTCCTGAAGAAAACCATGAAAACGAAGATTTGAGCCGCGTCCAGGACTATCGGCACGGCAAGTAACCACGGAGGATGGTGGAACCGCGCCTCGGGCGCCGACTAAAAGCTTGTCAAAGATCCTAGATGTCAGATCTCCTCCATCTGACATCAAAATATCTAGGACAATCTTTAGTCCTTAAACAAAAACTTTTGTAATAAAAACTAGAAGACGTTATCGGAAATACGGGCTCAACGCGTATTTTCTAAAAGAATTCGAGGCTTTGCTAAACCTCTTAAATATTTATACAAGAACCCGAAAAGCATCGGAAAGTATTTTCGGAAACCATTTAAAAAGGAAAATGAATTGTGAATCCAGAGAGTTTCGGTCTGACCGAAAGAAACCGGTCGACCGATACTCAACCCGAGCTCAAATACCTGCTGTAACGTTTCGGTCGACCGAACCGAATTATCGGTCGGACGAAAAATCAGAAAAAACAGTTTTCAGAAATGAAATACTCACCCCCTCAAAATTCGTATTTTACCAGGGTTTTGGAAACCAACCCTACACGCCCATATATCTACCTCGGATACACGTGTAGGACCTCTCAAACACCCAAAATATGCGATAACGACGAATTTAAAATCAAAACTCTTGAAGAATCGAAATACGGTAAAACAAGAGTTAAATGCATCAAAACGCATTTTTCAAGCTTAACATTCATTCCAACGCATACACAATACCACATAAGGTCAATTACACATGCCCAACCATTCCAAAGCCCACTTAGGGTCAAAACATCATTTAAAGCAAAATATGCACCTTTTCCATATAAAACACATCTTCTAACACTCTTAGGATTTTAAACTTCCTTTAGAATTTACAACCCTAAGAATAGTAAACAATACAAATGTTACGATAATGTGTAAGGTTAATGATCCACCTAGCGTTACCAATATATTATATTATATAATTATATATTTATTATATATATATATATACATGATTTGTCCTATTAAAGGCTAAGTATACAAAATGTGATCATAACAGGCTAGATTTATGTCCCGATCCCAAATACCTTCAGAAAACCCCTCCTTACTGGCATGCCGCCTACGTTGTGCTCTTGCACCTTCCCGAGATGATCTGAAAACAGGACAACAAAGCGGTGAGTCTTTATGACTCAGTGAGCGGCAACGTTGGCATCCTCCTCTGGAGCGCTAACGTGGCACCGCACACAAGTAAACACAAACAAACATGGATACAGTCGATATCACCCTCAACATCATATTATGAGGTATAAACAATTCAATTACACATATACAAACAAGAAGCATGCTCGGTACCGTAGCAAAAATAATCACCCAACCACATTAACTTATGCAAACCTCTGTATAAAGTCAGCGTAAATCACTAACCCATCGTAATTTTTCATTTCATGTATTCTTTTAGGTACGGCAGGCCCAACACCGAACTCCCTAGCCCCAAGCCCTATAACCCCTGCCTGGACTAGGGCTGTTCGTGCCACCTGCACTCTTACCAAGGCTCTTGCCCGCAGTCACTGGTTTTCCAAAGTGACACAACAACTCACGGTAGGGGCGACCCCACAGCGCAAAATGGGGGCTACTCGGACTTTTTACGCCTTATGCAACCGAGCCTCCTCAACGTGGCAATCGCCTGGCCAACGGCTGATCCGCAAGGTACCACGCCCACCGTCCTCTGTAGAGGCAATCCATCCCCTTAAGGTGGTGAGATTGCCTCTACGGAGGACGGTGGGCGTGGTACCTTGCGGATCAACCATCGTGGCAGGTAGGAGTAGGTGAGAGTTATTTTAGACTTGTTTTGATCTTTTTCCTTCATTTTTCCCTGCGTCCAGCTGCTGAGAAGAACCCTAGGTGAGTCTTTAGGGTATCATCTCTATTTCTTTGATTTTATTTGGTTTAATTTTGGTTTTTATACTCTCCCAACCTTGCTCTACATCTAGATATTCTTTGATTCGGTTTTCTTGGAATTCGTCGGGGTGAGCTCGTGGGAAGCTTGGATTTTGAGGTGAGCGGTTAAGCATCCATGCGTGTGTGGTTGAGAGTAATGACTGAATGTGCATTGGAGTGATACTTGGTGGTATTCCATGGTTTTCCTTTGATTACAATTGATAGCCGTCATGACACTTAGTTCAATGTTGAATATGATTGTGGAATTCATGTTACATGCCTTATGATGCTTATGTTATGATAAATGTGCTAGCATCGAAGTGGTACATTTTATTATGTGTATATGTGTATAGTTCAAAAGCATGAACTTGTATTGATAGCCCCATGACTATGTTGGATGTGATGTTATGTGAGCTATGTACGAGATGTAGAGTAAAGTAACTCTAGAGACTCTCGTGATGTATGTGCCTTAATAAAATATGGTGCTTGTAGTTAGACTTCACTAAGTCCTTGTGAATCAGCCCGAGGTGCTTTCCGGGGGACAAGACCATGGGAGCGATGAGTCC
>MJHO01000051.1:19788-31755 GCA_002076135.1 Xerophyta viscosa
TTTGCCATAATCTAATTTTTGCAGCTGCCAGCGGCTGATAGCTGATTTGTCTAACATCTAGCTGATTATATAATTTAGCTGATAGCTCTAAGAGTGTTTGGTAATTAAAAAATTTTAAGTAGCTGATGTATATAAAATGACAAAAAAAGACAAGAGCAGTAATTTAATCACGTATGCAATCCTCCACGTAAATTTATTAAAAATACATAGGTAAGCTTTCTCCAAAATTTTAATTACTACGTCGCCTAGCATTCCATAATGAAGCAGCAATGTCGTTTCGAATTTCACTCATTTGTCTATAGCTTTGGCTTGGATCTTCATCGATGATAGAAGTATTTTGTGCATCCGACAAATCATCATAGGATAGTTATCAAGTACATTAAAAACTGGATCTTTTGGGTCAGTCTTTCATATATAGTTATGTAGTGCACATGCCGCTATAATAATCATGACTTGTACTTTGATCTCATACTTTGGCATAGCTTGTAGTATCTTCCATCTTTTTTTCAATACTCCAAAAGATCTTTCAATACAACTGCGAAGTGATGAATGTGCTCTATTAAAGCATTCTTTGGCTGTCTTTGGAGCATCATGATGAAACTCGGTTTGATGATACCTAATCTTCGGATATGGTACTAAATATCCTTGTTTGTCTGGATAGCCTTTATCCACCAAGTAATATTTTCCTGATAACAATCGATAAAAATCAAATTTGTCTCACCTAACATGCATATAAATGATGCATCCAAAAATTAACAGTTATACCTGGTGGTGGATGCGGAAATTTCATAGCTGGTGTGATTATTGCATGAGCAAATACACGTGTATCATGTGCCGCTTCTTCCCAACCTGCTGATATAAATGTGAAACACATGTTAAAATCACATCCGGCCATAATATTTTGAGTGGGCACTCCTTTTCGTCGTCTATATGGCATTTGGTCTTCCTTAGGAATGCATGCCGCTACGTGCGTACCGTCGATACATCCAACACAGTCCTAAAATTATACATGATAAATTATTAGAATAGGTGGCAAAATAAATGTAAAATAAAAAAATAGGTGCTGAAAAGTTTACCTTAAAAAATGGCATATATCTGTTGTCATTAGCAATTTATGGTGGAGTGTTCTTGAACTCTAGATCGGAGGGCTTGATAATGTCATTTGCAAGAGCTAAGACTGCTTGTAAAACTTCATGGAAAGCTCTACTAATAGTTTCACCAGAACGTTAAAAACGCTCTTGACATTCTCTATTTGAGGCACCTAAACTTATGATATATATGAATATACCCAGCTTCTCAATTAGTGTCATCCTCCCACTAGCCAACAATCCGTACTTTAGATGTAAGTCCTCACACAACTGTATAAATGTGTTTTTCTCCATCCTAAATATATTCACACATCGGATTGGATGTGTTTTTTCATCTAGTATTTCCTTCATCCAACTTTCCCCGGTATGTAAAGAAGTCATGCATGGTTTTTTGTGTATGCGTGAATAGAAATGCATGCATACCATAGCCGTTCCGCATGTAATCTTATCCCAAAGTTCACATTCATTATCAGTCTCGCATGTGCATGTCATATTGAATATCATTTCTGTTATCCAAAATAGAAAATAATTAATATGCTGAAAAAACAAACTGAACAATGGGAAGGGCTGCATTAAAAACCAAAAAATTAAAGACTTACAATTAATATCCAAGTAAAACATCTATTAAATTATAACAAGCAGGAAAACCAAAAATAATGACGTGTGTAAAAAACTACATCAAGAGAAGTTAATTCCAGAAAAATCAAAATGGTTTGTATCTAACTTTAATCTTTGTCCGTCGTCATTCATATTTAAGAAAATATCTCTCTTAGTTGCATCTTCTAGTAGCGTGGTTGCCAAACACCATAAACGGCAGCTCGATTCCAAACCATCCAAGTTATTTAGAATCTGCATTGTGTTGGTATTCAAAATACTCGACGAGGCAGGGTCCGTCTTCTTATGCGACTCAATTGCCCTCACTAACCTGTCCATTATACCATAATAATGCTCGATCCTGTTGATCTCCTTCGTTTAGGTTTCAATTTAGAAAGCCTAGTAGTCCCTGCATTATTCTCTGCCGACCTTCTCTTTTGACTTACATCCAAACCCGATGCCTCTCTTTCTAATTCTTCTATGAAGTTTTCATCCTCATCCATATTATGATTATACTCAAATCCACTCATATCAGGATGATTGACATCAACATCATTATCGGATTCTATAATCTCACATACATCTATTGGTTGGTCCATGGAGGCTGCTATAGCATTTTTACCGGTAGCTACCGTATCTCTATATAGTTGGTCCATCTTATCATCAACATACGGTTCCAATCCTTTCGTGCGAAACTTTCAAACCTCTTATTCTCCTGAAAAAATAGATGATTTACATCAAATTAATTAAACACTTACGATTATATATAAATAAATATAACTAAAAGAGATAATCCAACCTGAATCTTCCTCGCCCACCATTTATCTGAGCAATCAAGTGTCAATAGTGTATGATTCCATCCTATACCGGTTTCATTTCCTTTCAATTGTTTACAAAGACGCCATTCTCTTTTCATCCAATCAAATTTGTTTTTCAAAGTTTGCATACCCCAATCTAATTTACTTCTCTTTTTGAACTCCTGTCTCAATTGATGACCTAATTAAACGGTTGTCTCCTGCCTCACGTTCCTCTTTGTGTTCAATACAAATATCGATGAAGAGAATAATTTTTTCCATATCCCAAAAAAAACTTGGAACTTTATTCTCTTCTTTATTGCTAGTCATGGCCATCTTAAACATTCAAACGAAGACAAGTTAATATTTTATACATTTATAATCACAACAAAAATTACAAAAACGATGGTAAATATCGAAAAACAGTAATAATAAAGTAAAATAAGAATGCTTGTTTTTGCAAACAGAAGTTACAAGTCTTATAATTTCTCATAAGCTAATAGGAGGATGGTCTAAAAATAAGAATGCCTGCATATTTCTTTAATGGTCTTCTTACTTAAATATGCTTCACTGGAAGTAAGTTATGCTTACAAGTTGTAGACACCCCATTTTGTCCAGATTACATTTCAAAAAATATAACACAAAATAATAAAAAATAATAAAAAGAAATGCAAAAAAAAAGAATAAAAAGAGAGCAGAAAACGGCAATTTAAATAAAATACATTGGCTGCATAACACAGAACGGCAATTTCAACAAATAGAATGGGTTTTATTAAGGCTATATAACGCAGGACGGCGAATTCAGCGAATCATAGTGGTTTTAACATATGACAAAACAAGAACATCACAATAACCAACAACAACTCGCCACGTCATCTTTCAGATGCGCGCGATCCAGATCGCGATCGTTTTTGAGTTATGTGGAAATCATAACGGTCAGCGGTTACATATCAATGTATTTATACCAGCATTTATACACGTCTTAAATGGAAAATTCAGTATTCCAAAGGTGACTGTATCGGTTATAAATATAGAATGGTATTTATACCCGTATTCAGAAAGCAAATGGGAGGCACCACACAACGACACTCTCAGCACACACAATACCACCAGTCACACCATTTTGCACGCACGCAGCACAACACCACACCTCACGCACGACGAGACACCAGGACCCAGCTTCCCCGCCGTCCTCACCTCTCGCCCTTGCCCACCCCGCCTCGGGCTTGCTGTCACCGCGTGCCACCCCAGTCCGCTCCACCACCCTGCCACCAATGTACACACCCGCCGAGCCGTCGCCGGGACCGCCACGTTCGGTCGTCGTTTAAACCTACAAAACTCTCACAAATTCAAACTCCGATTCCAAAGTTACCATTCTCCAAACCTTCTACCATTATTCTCTGCATATTAGAGAACTTGTTTCGACGTCGCGGCTTCGCCGACGGCGGCACTGAATTTCTATTTATTTTTTTTTTTTTTAAAATAAAAAATTACACACCTTCGAACCTCGCTCGTCACAGTCATTTGACAAAATCGATTTTTGACATTTACCAATAGAACTCAAACACACTTTGATAACCCTAAAACCGACCCTCTTATCGGCGAATGCCGCCGGTCGCCGACGCCCGGCCGAAAAGCCGCGCATAGTAGAACCTATTAAACAAGCTTCCAAACACGATTTTGACATCTTCAACGTGTCGGGGATAGCTGAAAGCCTCTAGAGTGGAGCTTCGGGGACGTCGGCGGGTTCATTAATCTCCCGGAGAGATGATCGAGACCAAAATCTTAGAACACACCAGAGGCTTTTCATCGAAATTAGATCAATCGCGAATTTGGAGACAAACTCAAGCGATTCATTCAAGAAAAACGATCGATCAGGATTACAAAGAATTAAACTAAGATTCTTGAAAACTGGAAAAGGAAACTACAACAGTTAACTACTTCAATTCATCAGTTTCTTCCCAACAAAAACAGCACACAAACTACCTTACTTATAGGAAGAAGAAGAAGCTGCAGTGACAGATCTGCCCTCTGCCGTGCTAATCACGCATTCGCGCCATGGTTCCAACTCACGCTCCCGCACGTCGCACCCAATCCTCGCCCGCTCCACTCCACGCTGGCCCCTCCCACCTCACCTCACCGATGCACCACCCATCGCCGGCTTCCATTGAATCCGACGGTGTCGATCGTTCCAATGGCGTTGGCATTTGAGCAATTGTCATCAACTGCCACTAACAAGTCTCGATACACTCACTTACCGGCTTAATTACTTCGCGACCCAAGCGATGCAGGATCTACATTCCCTTCCCCTTTATTACCCTTGACCTCAAGGGTCAAGAATGAAACCATCTCGCCCTCTCCATGCGTCCCAATTTAGCCAAATTACTGGATCAAACTGCCACTCGCTCTCCAATTTTAGGACTTCTGTCACTCACTTTGCAAATTGATGCCTCTGTTTTACTGTATATACCAGTCAACATCTGCGAATGATCTCCCAGCAAAGCAAGAACCCAATTCATCTCAAACACTACAAAATCAGATGACTTGACCACCTTACCAATAACAAATTTTGCAACGCTAAGGCCCTGTGGACTGATAAAAATGTCTTTATAAGTGTTTATTATAACTAGAAAATAACATCCGAGAACATATCCAGGCTCAGTAGCTGTAGTAACCTTAACTGACACAGATTCAAAAAGTTTAGTGCTATTAGCAGCTTCAGCAATTGAAGGTGCAGTGGCACTAATTGCATAAGCTTCCTCCTCGGCTACTTCAATATTTACAGTTCCAAACTTATGCAAACTAGCTGTACAATGCCTAAGACCCCGTGGTAAAAAAATCTGAAATTTTGCTGCTTTAGTAACATGTATTTCATCAGTAAGAGCTTGTAGAGTTCTATGTTCTTTATCCTTGTATGTGTTAATGACAATTAACCCAACACCTAGTAAATGCAAGCCAACCAAATCGAATGCAAACTGTAGTTCTGCAAACTTGCTTGGTAGCAAAAACTTCAAAGAAGAAAGAGTGCGAGCAGTGTGACATGCTGAGAAGTTGTGTGAATCTATGTTTTGCGCTCATCATCAAGTCAAGAGCGAGTGACATGCACCTCGTGCCAGATGAACTCCTCTCTCTCCTGATAACCTCAGTATGCTGTAGATATCCCCTGTCTTCGAGGGCTCACTCTCTCGCTCATCTAATAACAGTTGTAGAGACTCTTCCGCTGCGCATTTTCAGCAACTTCTACAACCACGCGAGGCGAGCTTGCCTGACCTTACCATATACAATGCCAATAACTTAACACCAATAGCTCCGACTCCGCCAACTACGAGCGGATAAATCTCGCAGAAATCGAGACATCGCGACCAATACACTAGCATGGGCATCAGCAATTATTACAACTCCAGTAGTAACTATAGCAGCTTCAATAGCTTCTTTTGCTGCTTCAGCAGGGAAAAATCTAGCAATTATAGGAAAATTTGCAGCAGTTACAACTATTGGTTGCTCCTTAACAGGACATAGTTGCAATTCCTTCAGATTTCCACCCAAATCATGATAGGTATTTATGACCTCTAGCAACGGTTGTGTTCTATATGCAGACATAATTTGTTCAACACCATCAACAGGACAAAAGTGTTTAACTAAAATTACATCACCTAGTGAAACAATGCTACTTTTTGCAGCCAAAACTGAACTGAGGAATTCAGAAATGACTGTGGGAACAAATATAGGTGCATCAAAACATGGTCAAGAAACTCTTACCCCACTCAGTTTCCATGGTATCGCTAATAGATCTCAATGGCATTAATTCCTCCTCAACATCAACATCAACATCAGCAACCATCTCTCTGAGGACCCTCCTACCATTGTCAATATCACACACCTCTCCTCTACATATAGTTTCCCTTCATCGTAATCCTCTCTCCCATTCTCATGTTCACCATCTTCAATCTGTCCCACCTCATCATCATCCAGATTTTCATCCTCATCATCAACAGACTCCTCACCGTCAGCAACTGCACTACAATCGACATTATTCTCAACATGCTTCTCATTTCCATTTGATATAATCTTTGTCATTCGATTCAGTACTATTAACACTTAGATTAGAATATGATCTTAAAAATCTCGTTTAGTCATATTGAACATTGGTATTCATCCTCGTCATCTTTATATTCTACATATATTGCTTCTGAACAACAATATATCATCGAACTAACTCTATCAACATGTAAGCGACTTCGCCCGCCTAATCACATATATAAAGTCACTCGGGAATTGAAGTGCTCGACTCCTATGGCATATATATGACCTACAATATAGAGATAATACAGCAGACCCATCGCCCTCTCCTCCGCGACTCGCAATACCCGATGGAACATGAGATGGCCTAGAATCATGTACATAATGTCAATGCTGATTATGATAGTATGATGCAGGAGCTAACGTACCATAGTAGGATGGATGAGAACTTTGAAATCCATGATAACTCGATTGAGGTGGTAGATCAGAATAGGTGCTCCAACTCCATGATCCCCACATAGTTGGACATCTTTTAGATTGCTAGATCGAGGCTCTGATACCAATTTGTCACGATCTCGCCATAAACGATGATCGGAGACCGAAAAATCTAGAACACACCAAG
This sequence comes from Xerophyta viscosa, assembly GCA_002076135.1. Classification (NCBI taxonomy): domain Eukaryota; kingdom Viridiplantae; phylum Streptophyta; class Magnoliopsida; order Pandanales; family Velloziaceae; genus Xerophyta; species Xerophyta viscosa. Next base: position 26,907 of record MJHO01000051.1, read on the forward strand.
AGGCATTTCATCGAACACTTATCAATCGCGAATTTGGAGACAAACTCAAGAGATTCATTTAAGAAATACGATTCAAGATCGATCAGAATTACAAAGAATTACACTAAGATATGAAAATTGGAAAGGAAACTACACCAATTAACTACTTAACGAGCGAGAAGTGTCTAAATTCATCAATTTCTTCCCTCCCGAAGCAGCACACAAACTACCTACTTATAGGAAGAAGAAGAAGTGCAAGTGATAGATCTACCCCCTCTGCACGTGCTAATCACGCATTCGCGCGTGGTCAATCAACAGTTGAGATCGAATCTCGCGTCATCAGATGGCCCTCATTAATAGATGACGATTCGCGACTTCATTTGAATCCGACGGTCGTGATGCTACCAATCGAACGGTTGGCATTTGAACAGTTGGTATAACTGCAATAACAAGTTGATAACTACTGCAGCAGCTACAGTTATTCCAGCACATAGCAGGCCATGCCAGGGATCTGACATGGCGACGAACGGCGACGTCGGACGACCGCGGCGTTTTAAAAAAAAACCACTAAATTACAGACGCGCGGGTGGAGAAGACGACTTAAACGAGTCGGATTTCAACCCGCATCCGCGACCCGTAACCCGTTTTACTTAAACGAGTCGCGCGGGTCGTGCCCGGGCGCAAGTCACTTCACTCGCGGCCGGACCATTTCGATCCGGCCCATGTGAGTCGGCCCATTTAGCGGCCCAATTCAATTAAAATCTAATTTAATCCAATTTTTAGTCCAATGTTTTGTATAATTAATTAAATATAAAACTTATTTAATTAGAAATCATAGGGATAGGTATATGGCACGTACTTACACATATTCGGAAGAAGGTGGACATTTCTCCGAAATAGACTTTAATGGACGAGTCAAGGAAAGCGATGGATATTGCTTCTTTCTCGATATTACATATACCTATTTCTAATTGATTTTATTTAGCATTATCTACAAAGTTAAGAGATCATATATCTCTCTCTACACTACTGAGTACGAAAGCATAGAATTCAGGCTCATCATTGATATAAATAGCCGCCAGACAAGACGATAATTCGTGTCGCCCCGCATCCCAATACAAGACACGACGCTCTCCCCTCTCTCTCATACACACTCCGCACGACGTGAATACTGAGCTCTCTCCGACCCTCCAACAACAATGAGTATACCGAAAACTCTAACCTATCAAACAAATATAAAATATAAACCGAGAGTCATCAGCCATGATCGCACGCGCGGAGGCCTATGCACACAAAAATTAAAGGTCATTAATAGCTAGATTTTATTTTATTTTATCTCCGCTAAGCATGCTTATATTGCTAAGATAGTCGATAAACTCAATATGCTGGGCTCAATCGAAAATATGATATGTCTGACGCTTCATTCCAAATATGAGGCATTAAGGATTCGAAATGAACTATTAATACTCTACCCCCATACAGTCAAATAAGAAAAAAGAATGAGGAATAAATAATATTTTAATCCTAATTGAATGACAATTAAATAGTAAAATGCAAAAATCAAATAACAAACAAATAGAAGAACTTGATAAGAAACAAAGAAATGAATATCACATCTCTAGGAAAAATATACGATAATGTACCATATTGTATGAATAACCTGTACCGCTTAACGATCTCAAAGCAGTGAGGGTGGATTACCCATATCTGCTCGTTGCATATCAAAATGCGTATATTAACAAATTCATGCACACTATAACATTAATTACATTACATAGTATAGTTAGAAATGTAAATTCAAACATATGTATCATCTATAGAGTACCCTTTTATAGCCAGGCGGGCGCTGTGAGAATGTGGGCGTACTTTCTTCCCCACACGTAGACGTAAGCGACCAACCAGAGACTCGCATAAGGAATCTACAACGTGCTCTATACTCCGCATTCCTGCCAAGTATCTTTCCACAACATTTAGGTGGCGACCTCAACCTTCTTCTCTCCACACTCTCGGCCAACTCTCACCAGTGTCAGCAACCAACTCCAAACTTGTGAAGACATTTCACACAGAATATATATATCAAAGGTCGTCCAATTCTAGTAATCTGAAGTTTCAAACAAAAGATGGTATATATCAACGTGGCTGGAGCAAGCAAAATAAACTACAGGTCAGCCGAGCAACGATTCCGCCGAACGCGGAGACGGTCAAGCAACGTGGGGAGGTGGAAATCCACTTTCTGATGAAGAAGAAGAGCTAAGGGAAGCCGGAGACAGAGCAACGTGGGGAGGAGGAAATCCACTTTCAGCGGAAGAAGAACAACAACAATAGAGGGGGAAAAATTATTTATAATATTATAAATGGTATAACTCGTAATTATAAATTAGAGTAGGGGCATTTTAGTAATTAGGCATCCATCATCTTGTGGATGATGGTAGCACGCTAGGAAGGTTTAGATTTTGCCATCATCTAACTTTTTTCTTTCCATCATCTAAAAGCTACTTAATTATATACTTTACCAAATATAAATTATTACTTAAAATTAGATTATGCTATAATTCATAATTAAAAGCTACCAGAAAATCTCGAACCAAACACACCCATCATCACCTTTGCACTATTTTCGAGTTACATAAAAGTTTTTATTTTCGACCATATTTTTATATCCAAAAATATCTATTTAAAAATATTTTATATAAAACATTTTGCATATAAAATATATCAAATTTTTTTTACATTTAATTTTATAAATAAAGATTTCTAAATATTTATTTTAAAAATCTAAAACTTTAGCGGATGAGCAGAAATTAATATATGTTGAACGTTCTTCAAAATACATATACGTAAAAAATATTATTTAAATAATTTGAAATATAAATATTATAAATTATATTAAAATTTATTTTTTAAAAATATTTTTATATAATAGTTAAAATATATTTAATATGAAAAGAACATTAATTTGTAAATACTAAAATAAAGGACCGATTTATAAATGGTTTTGAAAATTGATGGCTGACATGCAATTGCGTTTTAAATTAGTTTTTGGGAGAATGTTAGGTTCCATTTTCCGGCCCAACCTCCCGCAGTTCTTGCAGAGGAAAGGCCCTTAAGGGTTTATGCAGGACCTTCACAAACCTCCTTAAAACCGTAGAGGCCGCAATTTCTCTCTCCTCGCCACCATTAACCCTCTCTCTCTCTCTCTCATGACCTCGCCGCCATCGCAGCCCCCGTCGTTTCTTTAATGCCCGTTGCTGCAGCTGCCGCCGCCATCGCAGCCCCCGTCGTTTCTTTAATGCCAGTTGCTGCGGCTGCCGCCGCCACCGTGTTCTTTTCTCCTACCAACACTTGTGGAATGTTCCACCGCCGCCGCACGCCGCGACGCCCTCATCTATCCCTCAACTGTTTGCAGTCCCGTACAGTTCATTCAACTAATTAATTCACTCGCCTACCATAAGTCGCAATTAATCGGCCGCCCAATTCTAAACCATCTGAAATGCTCGCCAGTGCTGCCACGGGCCTTCGCCAGCATTGCAGAGGCTGTGGAATCTTTCTTCCACCAACAACGAGGAGGTCGAAGAAATTCAGGAAATGCTCGGAGAGCTCACTAAAATGGATGGTATATAAGGTAATATTAATACAAAATAACCGCGGCCTCAGCAGCGCCCTACGCCACCAGGGATGGGAAAGGGGAAGTACCATGCCCTAAGGCGGAGGCAGGTGAAGATCGAGCCCGAGGCATGGGAGGAAGCAGCTAAAGAATATAAAGAATTATTAGCAGATATGTGTGAGCAAAATTAGCTCCAAATTTACCGTACATAAAATCATTATTTTTAGGGTGGTTTGAGCACTGACGGAGTGTTTGGGAAGAAGGAATGTGGGAGGGAAAAGAAAATGAAGGAAAATTGAAATTTTTCATTGTTTGGAATTGGTGGGAAAGATGGAAGGAATGAAAATTTGAAGTTAAATTTTTCTGGGGCCCACTGATTTTTGTGCCCCTCCCAATCGGTGAGAAACGAGGGGAATAGATTAAGCTTGTTTATGAATTGACCATTATACCCTCTATGTTTTTATAAATCTTCATTTTTCATCCTTTTCATTTCTATTTCTCTCTTTTTAATTTTTTTTTTTGTTCAATGTAGTTTTCGACCAAACTGAATATATTATACTTTGGTAATTTAATACTATTTTTTCACTCTCTTTTTGTGATGTATCTTCATTCCACTCTAATTTTTCACTCTATTTTCCCATCAATTTTTTGAGACAAAATGAAAGGGTAAAATGGTAACTTCATAATATATATTATTTCTCCTCATTCATAATTAACTTTCTCTCCACTTTCTTTTCCTCCATTATCCAAACAAATGGGTGGAAAAATATTCCCACCACTTTTTTTCCCTTTATTTTCATTCCTTTTATTTTCTTTCCCTTCATTTTCTTTCCCTCATTCCAAACAAAGCCTGAGGGATGCGATTTCTGCAGAGCAGGCACTTTGCAAGGACCCCAAGAATCGCACCTCATTTTGATCATTTTCCAGCTGATATGATGGTGGCCATAACAATACACAAGTTAATGGGTTTGTTGTTGACTGGAGGAGGGAATGGGAGTGTGAGGGTTGTACATGCTGCTTGTCGGATTGGAGAGGCCATCGAGTAGGAGGTTTGTTTGATTCTCGATTTCAACTTTTTTATGTCCAAAAGAATATTCATTGCTCTATTTGTCTTAATATCAAAAGTTAATGCAAAATTGTACTCGAAATGTCTGCCAAGCTTTAGCAACTTGATATTTCTTGCCCTTGTATGGCGAACTCCATAGTTCCAAAATGGTTCTATTTGGGTTTATATTTGTTACCTTTTTCTGGCCGTCAAAGAACATT